>APFE030459166.1:2315-37206 GCA_000404065.3 Pinus taeda | reverse complement strand
AAACTTAGCTGTTACAAAAGAGGAACGCTTCAGTTCCAGAAATCGATTTTCTATCTCAGAAAATCGCAGGTTCAGCACTGCTGTGCAATTACAGAAGAGACACTCGTTCTTCTAACGTTCACTCAAAAACAGAACTGCTGTTCTAAAACTCAGACAGAAAAACAGAACTGCTGTTCAGAAATCTTTTGCACTGCCTGATTGAATGAACAGGACTGCTGTGCGTTACATTTATAGGAAAAATAAATATCTGAGTTTAATCATAAACTAAACAAAATATCTGCTGATAATTATCTGTGTATTTATTGCAGAAGAGGCGGTGAGGCGGTGATGACCTTTTACAGCAAAAATAAAACGGCTGTCTGCAGGGGATTTAATTCTGCAAAATATCAGGGAACTTTTACGGCACCGAACAATCTGAAATTAATTGCTGAAGATCAGATTTTGTTCTGCATTAATGTGATGCAGTTGGAATTAAATTCCAACAAACCTCAATGCGCTTCGTCTTTCCCGATTCGTCTGCTCTCTGTAGTTCTGTATAATCCTTTTCACACCATGAAAGCACTAAGCAGTAAATTCTGGTTGTAAAGGGTTCTGCTTTCAAGCTTACAGTTAAAAATCGGGTTCTGCTTTCAAGAATTAGAACGTGGGAGTGTGGCATCAGATAGGAGAATAATAAAGAAATAGCGTGACTCTGGTGAATCGCAATCAAACTATATTATTCAAATCAGGTTAATGGCCGAGAGGTTCATAAATAAATTATATTTAAATTTCATAGGTTATTTTTGGGTTTAAAATTGAAAACTTTTTCAAATATTTTTATATTATTACAAATATTATTATTAGCTGGATGATGTATTAGAAAAAAAATATTTAAACTGAGTGAGATAATGAATTAGAAAAAAACTAATATTTTTAATCCAATATAATCCAAAATAAAAATTCCATAAACCCAATTCTAATATAAACCACCCTTACTATAAATATCTAATCAATGAAATCTGCAATTTAAATAAAATATTGGAAAATGATCTAAAAATAAATAGTTTAAATAAAATCGTGGAAAATGATCGAAAAAATAAATGTATTTAACCAAATCAAGGTTTATACAAAACAACTGTCTGCTTTCATAACATGCGAGGAAGTTATTGCTGCATCCTCTTTGTGGAAAACAGCAGCAATAATCATGTGAAATTTGATCCTTGGCACTGCGACACCTCTCTCTTGGAGAAGAGAGTTGGAATTTGATCCTTCGTCCTCCGACACCTCTCTAATGAAGATAAATACTGAGTTGGAATTTCAAAGCTAATTCAGTTAGATACACACTGCTACATAACGAATCGAATGATTATTCGAAAATAATCAGCAGGATGCGCCACTGCCATTGCTTCTCACAGGGTTCCACTCCCATAATTTGTCAGTGAAAGTTTGCAAACACGCACCATCAGTTATAGCATTAGTGAGAACTAGGGAAGATGGATTATTATTATTATCATAGAGATCTTTGGTCATGCCCGGCAGATCTTGTTCTCTCGGACAGATTAAGGATGTCGTCAAAGATAGTTCAAGCTCGTCATTTACAGAGATGGGCTGCCTCACTCTACTACAAATATTCCCCCCTCTGCTGTAAATGCATTCCTGACTGTGTTCCGACTGATCTGTTACTCGGTCCTTCATTTGAGCTGGGTTTCTGTCCTCCCCACTTACTGAGTTTGGCATAACTTTAATATCTGCTGGCAATTCCTCGAGCTTAACAATTTCATGTGTACTTCCTGCTCTGATCTCCAAATTACAAGATTCGACCGTTGTTCTTATGTTGTTGCATGCCATGCAGGTCTGCCACTGGCATATGCTACCTGATTCCTGCATTTCAATATGTAAACAAGGTCCAACATTATCTTTATTAAGCGTTGTCCTATCAGTTTGCGTTCCCTTACCATGTTCCTTTGCTCCAAAACCTGCTTCCTCCGATTTTCCTGACCTTTTCCGAACGCGGCAAAGGGAGAGTTCGTTCTGCCAAAATAAATCCAGGTTGGTATATATATATATATATATATAAAATCTGTTTTAATAAATTTAAAGATCTAAGAAATTGTATAATTTGGAATATTTTGGAACTCTAATGAATCTGAATGGAAAAAATATAAATTTCACTTATATTCATTTATTTCCAAATTTATAATCAACCTAACCACACATTAAAAAATAAATCTAAAATTTAAGAAAAAATGACATCAAAATTTATAATCAACCTGCATACAAATTTAAACAAAAAAAATCTAAAATTTAAGATAAAATAACATTAACAAAACATAGAATTAGATAATAGTACAATTGGCAAAAATATGTTACCAAACCTTGTGTATTCAAATGATGGGAAATTCAGTCCCCCAAGCAGTTCTCTCGGGGAAAAAATAACACCAGAAAATAGAATGAATAAATTAAAATCAAAATTAGATAGCTAGAGATCATGGATATATTCACTTTGAATTTATATGAAGTCAGCTCCATATGCACCTTGCTTCAGTCGGACCAAAAACGCGGATTTCCTCGTCCCTAGTAGAATAGTGAAATGAGCATGAAAAATAGAATAAATACCTTCTGAATTCTGTGAGTTTCGAGTTGTGGCAACCTATATTCGGTCATGATCCAGCTTGTCCTTTTCCCTTTGGGCGCCTTCCCTGTATAGAACACAAGCGTTTTCTTCAAGCCGATGCAACGAGAGACTTCACTGTGAACCATCCGGTCAGCACCTGTAGCTTTCCAATACCCAGACTTTGTAACTCTGTTAGGTCGATCTCCATTCCTATACTTTCTATCTCGATGTACGTAAAAGAACAACTCTTTCTCTCCATTTGAAGCCAAAGCTGTGAAGTTAGAGATAGAATTAAGATTAAAAGGAGAGCACAAATTCCTTCATTCGCACTCTGAAACAAATGAAAAATCAAATATTTTATATGAACGAATCAAACAGTAGTAGTGGATCTATATCTACATCGAACCTGGAAGCTCCCAGGGATCGTATCTATAAAGATCCACTGTTGTAATAACTTCAATGTTGAAGTGCTTCCCCTCCACTTTTCTGCGCAGATAAAACTCCACCAATTCTTCTTCCGTAGGATGGAATCTGAAACCTGGCATGACCACATCCTGATTGTGCTTGAAGCTGCTTTCATCTGCCTTGCACTCTTTGCGTTTCAAACTGCAAGAAGATATGGGCAAATTCATCGACAGCTCCGGTGAAATCATTGCAGATTTACAGATGAATTTACAGTGGTTACTCCAAAAATTCCGATCTTATCCCTCACTTGATTTTACATACACATCCTGCAGAAGAAGCGAAGGGTATTCAATATAGTCGGAGAGCTTTCACGAGATGTCGAGTACTTTATCAATAATGCAGTGCCGGGGTCAAACGTGGGTCCCATTTCAAATTTCAGCGAGGCACGGCATGGTGCAACTTGTAAATGGTTTGGGCTGTCCATTATCAAAAGTTGGACGCTTCCTCAAACTTCTCAGGGCTCCAGAGTACGATGCTTACGACATAGTTATGTCGACTCCAAAACCAAAACAAGTGGATCATATTTCTCACCGCAAATTGCAAAGGATGCAAGAGTAAGAATATAACGTTAAAGCGGTCTCTGCACACGTTACTGTTCACCTTTCTAAAGTCAAAATTTAAATTTTTTGGTTTTAAGAAGTTTTAAAACTATCATATCTGAATGTCGATAGTTATGAATGGAAGATATTCTCCATTCATAGTAAGTATACATCGAATCAGATCCATCCATGTTTTTTTCCATATATACATTGAGAATTTGAGAGTATCCATCTTTATAATTGTATAAATTAAGTAACAAATAAATGGCAATATTTATCAATGTTGACGGTCTGTATAATGATATGATTTCAAATTATTAGCATAAAAAACATAAAAATTAATTAAACTATATATATTATTATTATATAAAAAATAAAAAAAATTAATATATAAATAAAAAATATAAAAAATAATTATATTATATTATTATTAAAAATAAAAGAATTAATATATGAGTTAAATAGTTGTAGTGAGACTTTTCATTTTGAATATTTATTAGCACTTTATAATGTAGATTTTTAATATGTAAATAGATTTTGTTATAGTATTATGTGTCAATATCATGGTTTACTAAAATTGTATGTTCAAAAACCCATAACTCATGTTCATACTTTGCTGACTATTTGTTAAAAAAGTAATAAGATTTAATGTGTAAATAGACTTTGTTATTATACTATGGGCCAATACCATGGTTTACTAAAACTGCATGCTCAAAAAATCATATCACATGTTCATACTTTGTTGACCATTTACTAAAAAGTAACAAGATTTAATGTGTAAATAGACTTTGTTATTATACTATGGGCCAAAACCATGGTTTATTAAAACTACATGCCCAAGAAAACATAACTCATGCTCATACTTTGTTGACCATTTATTAAAAAGTAATAAGATTTAATGTATAAATAGACTTTATTATTATACTATGGGCCAATGCCATGATTTACTAAAACCACATGCCCAAAATACCATAACTCATGTTCATACTTTATTGAACATTTATTAAAAAGTAATAAGATTTAATGTGTAAATAGACTTTGTTCTTATACTAATTCTTATACTATGGGTCAATACCATGGTTTACTAAAATTTCATGCCGAAAAAACCATAACTCATGTTCATACTTTGTTGAAAATTTATTAAAAGTAATAAGGTTTAATGTGTAAATAGACATTGTTCTTGCACTATGGACCAATACCACAGTTTACTAACAGTGCATGCCCAAAAAGCCATAACTGATGTTCATACTTTGTTGAGAATTTATTGAAAAGTAATAAGATCTAGGTGGTATGAAGATCAATTCCATGCAAATTCATCATCCATTCTAATTATTTGTTAAAATAAGTAAACAAATGTAGTAATTAATAAGGGTGAAGTCTAACTTATAGATTGAATTGTCTTTTTCACTAGAATTATGTGATACAATTTCAAGCAACATTAATATTTTGTGTGATTTAAAATACATCTTTGAAATCTCTGAAAGTAAATGGCATGAAAAAATGTCAATTGATCTATTAGTTAGACTATATAATTAATAAATAAATAGATTTAGAAGTATAATAGCATTTTGTAATGCACATAAATTAAGTGAAACAATTAATATCTATATATATATATATATTATATAATATATATATATATATAAATATATAAAAGAGAGAGATAAGAAAAATAGAAAAGAAATGACTAAAAGGATAAAAAAAATTAATATGAAACATTGAACTTATTATTTTAAAACAAATACTGAAACACATTAACTTTTTTAATGCAAAAGTTCAAAATTTATGATATGAGTATAAACATTTAAATGTTAACTCAATTAAAAATAAAAATTTAAATGTAATAAAGAAAAAATTAGAAGTAATAAATAAAATGTTAAAAGTAATATAAACCCAAAAAAGCATTTAAATGTTGGCTCAATTAATAATAAAAAGTTAAAATTAATATAAGCATTTAAAGATTAACTCAATTAAAAATAAAAATCTAAAAGTAATAACCAAAAAGTGAAAAGTAATAAATAAAGGGTTAAAAGTAATATAAACCTAGATGAAACATTTAAATCTTGGCTCAATTCATAATAAAAAGTTAAAAGTAGTAAATAAAAATTTGAAATTAATATAAACATTTAAAAGTTCACTCAATTAATAATAAAAAGTTAAAATAACAAAAATAATAAAATTCAATTTTTTATCCTTTTATTTTGTTATTAACTTATTAATATTCTTTGTTATAATACCATGGCTTATTAGTACCATTGTTTATTTATACCACATGCCCAAAAACCATAACTTATTTCACAATCAAAATATTTTATAACAATATGTCAAGTTTCTTAACCATGGATATTCACCCCACTTTAGTGTGCATATTAGTAACTTGTAGATAGGCTTTGTTACAATACCATGTGCCAATACAATGACCTATCAATATCAAATGCCCAAAAAACATAACTTATCTCACAATCAAAATATTATATAACAATATGAAAACATTCTTAACCATGGATATTTACCACCACTTTACCATGTATATGATGGGCTAATACCATGGCCTATCAACACCACATGCCCAAAAAGCATAACTTATTTCACAATCAAAATATTTTGTAACAATATGACAAGATTCTTAACCATGTTCACCCACAGTTTTCCAATGATATTATGAACTTGTGATTAGGATTTGTTACAATATCATGGGTCAATACCACAGCATGTCAATACCACATGCAAAAAAAAATCGTAACTTGTTTCACAATCAAGATATTTTATAATAATATGACAATATTTTTAAACATGGATATTCACCCCCACTTTACGACGGGTGATTATTTTACAATAGCATGGGCGAATACCATGGCTTATCAATACTATATTCCTGAAAACCATAAACTTATTTCACGATAAAACTATACATAAATATTTATTTTAATTTATTTTTATAATATTTTTTAATTAAATGTGAGATTTAAAAGGTTAAATTACTTTTGAAATATTTTGAAATATATCTAAACCCTGTATCCTCACCACTACTAAAATAATTCCCATAATATTTAATCAAGGTCTAATAAATGAAAAGGAGAATATTTTTATAAATAAAAATATAAAATTTATATAATAGAAATAATATTATTAAGAACTAGCATATATCCATCTTAACTAGGATCCAAGCTATGAAAGCAAGCAAAGTGGCTAACAATAATAGAGGAAAGATACTGCATGATTATTTTAAGTTTATGATAATTGTATTTTCTTTTGACATGATTGATCCAAAATACAAGTTCAATATTTTACAACCAAAATGCTTTTTTTTTAAGATATATACTTTCATAAACATAATACAATGAGATCAAATTTAAGACAGAGGGGGCGAGGTAGTTGGGGGGGAGAGGGGGAGAGAGAGAGAGGGAGGGAGATAGGATCAAAGCTAAGTGGGAGGGAAGATAGAGTGATAGGGGGGGAAGGAGGTGGGAGAGAGAGGAAGAAGGAGGAAGGGAGGGAGAGAGGAGGGAAGAAAGAAAGAAAGAGAGATGGAGTGAGATCTGAGTTGGAGGGGGAGTGAAAGCGAGGAAACATGAAATAAATAGGGAGATAGAGGTGGAGAGAGAGGGAGCGACAAAGGAGAGATGGAGAGAGAGTGAGTGAGAGTGGAGAGGAAAGAGACATGGAGAGAGGGGAAAGAGAGAGGGAGAGCAGGAGACACAAAGATGGAGGGGAGAGAGATAGTGGAAGAGCTAGAGAGAGAGAGAGAGAGATTGGGGCGTGTGTGGGAGAGCAATGGAGAGAGAGGTATTAAGAGACAGAAGGAGTGACAGATAGATGGAGTTGGAGGGGAGATAGAAGCAGGGAAGAAGAAATACATGGAGGGGAAAGGTGGAGAGAGAGGAGTACCAAGGGAAAGAAGGAGAGACAGTGAGGGAGAGAGTAGAGAGAAGGGGAAGAAAGGAAAAGGGAGAGGGATAGGGAGAGGAAGCGACAGGGACATAGTGTTATGAAACCAACTCAAGAAAAAGATAGAAAAGATAGATCAACGCCTTAGAATTCAGCCTCTTCGAGGGGGAAACATCCTTTACGTTACATAAATGAACAATTCTTAGATCATTCAATTGAAACAAATTCCTTTCTATATATAGGGGTCTAAGGAGTCACAATATAACCCAGCCGACCTAACAATAATAAGATGAAGCCACAAAAATAACAATAGAGGGATTCTATGAGGCACAGTAATAAAAATATGGGGATAATAGGGGCACAACAATATTAATAAGGGATACAACTACAATAGTAATGGGGTAATCACTAGTATTATAGGACCTATCATGCCCTCTCCTTCAAAAAAAAGTGTCCTCAATGCTGAGTGTTCAGATGCTTCTGTAAAATCTCATCCTCCATGTGGAATCTTTATGGATAAGTTCTCCACTTGATGAGATACTCTAAATTGAACGATTTCGTAGCTGTCAAGTTCTTGTTTCTTTGACTGCTTCTGGTTCCAAATAATTTTTCCTTCCTCGTTAAGTTCTGGCAATATTGTTCAACTGGGAGCCTATCACCTAAACCTGCTTTGAACATGAAAATGGAAAACTAGGTGCACTCGAGAACTACAGGAAGCTCCAATTTGTATGCCATTGTACCAATCTTTTGCAACACCTTGTACGGACCATAATACTTTGGTGATAATTTATTATCCTTCTTAGCTTCTTGAGGGACATTTGTTTATATGGTTGTAGTTGTAGGAATAGCCAATCACCTACATCAAAACTTCTTTCGTCACGATGTTGATTTGCCTATTGTTTCATTCTATTATGTGCCAACACGAGGTTATCCTTTAAGAGTTGGAGGACTTGTTGTTGATGTTCGATGTGATGTTCCACTACTTGAACCTTAGATTTTTCTCTTAAATATGATGTGATGTATGGTCGTTGATATCCATAAAGTGCCATAAATGGGGTCATTTTTGTTGCTATATGGAAGGAAGTGTTATACCAACATTCAGCTAGAGGCAACCATTTGACCCATTGTGTCTATTTATCAGATACAAAGCAATGAAGATATCCTTCCAAACATTTGTTTACTATTTCAGTTTGCCCATTGGATTGAGGATAATAAGATGAGCTATAAGCTAACTGAGTACCAAGACAAGAAAATAATTCTGTCCAAAAATTTCCAGTGAAAATGGGATCTTTGTCACTTACAATAATCTTTGGGTTTCCATGTAGATTTTGATTTATTTCCACAAATGTAGTAGAAACTGTACTAGCTTTTAATGGATGTGATAATGCACAAAAGTGTGCATACTTGGTAAGTTTGTCAACTCCCACCATGATGGCACTGTTTCCCTCTCACTTGGGTAAACCTGTGATAAAATCCATTGAAACCTCCTCCCAACATTGGCTTGCAATGGATAAAGGTTGTAATAGACCCGGGGTCTCAATTGTTTCAACTTTATTTTGTTGGCAAACCAAACATTTCACCACAAACTATTGAATATCCGATTTAAGCCCATCCCAAAAAATTCCTTCTTAACCCTGTGGTAAGTTTTTAAAAATCCTGAGTGTCGTACTAAGGGGGAAGTGTTCAACTCCATAAGAATCTTTTGTTTGACTTGTGAATTCTTGCAAAGGTATAAGTGATCTTTGTACCATAACGAATCATTTTTCCAACTAAATGTATCAGACATACTGGAGTCTTGTTATAAATTTTGGATAAATGCCCACACTTCTTCATCATTCTTCCACTCCTCCCTTGCTTCATTTATCCAATCTGGTTGGATAATAGAAATGGCACAAAACAAGTGGATCATATTTCTCACCGCAAATTGCAAAGGATGCAAGAGTAAGAATATAACGTTAAAGCGGTCTCTGCACACGTTACTGTTCACCTTTCTAAAGTCAAAATTTAAATATTTTGGTTTTAAAAAGTTTTAAAACTGTCATATCTGAATGTCGATAGTTATGAATGGAAGGTATTCTCCATTCATAGTGAGAATACATCGAATCAGATCCATCCATGTTTTTTTCCATATAAACATTGAGAATTTGAGAGTATCCATCTTTATAACTGTATAAATTAAGTAACAAATAAATGACAATATTTATCAATGTTGACGGTTTGTATAATGATATGATTTCAAATTATTAGCATAAAAAATCATAAAAATTAATTAAACTATAATTATAAAGAATAAAAAAAATTAATATAGATAAATTATAAAAGAATTTTTTTATTATTATTAAAAAAATAAAGGAATTAATATATGAGTTAAATAGTTGTAGTAATGATTTTTCATTTGAATATTATTAGCTTTTTATAATGTAGATTTTTAATATATAAATAGGTTTTGTTATAGTATTATGGGTCAATATTATGGTTTACTAAAATTGTATGTTCAAAAACCATAACCTATGTTCATACTTTGCTGACTATTTGTTAAAAAGTGATAAGATTTAATGTGTAAATAGACTTCGTTATTATACTATGGGCCAATACCATGGTTTACTAAAACTGCATGCCCAAAAAATCATACCACATGTTCATACTTTGTTGACCATTTATTAAAAAGTAACAACATTTAATGTGTAAATAGACTTTGTTATTATACTATGGGCCAATACCATGGTTTATTAAAACTACATGCCCAAAAAAACATAACTCATGTTCATACTTTGTTGACCATTTATTAAAAAGTAATAAGATTGAATGTATAAATAGATTTTGTTATTATACTATGGGCCAATACCATGATTTACTAAAACTACATGCCCAAAATACCATAATTCATTTTCATACTTTATTGACCATTTATTAAAAAGTAATGAGATTTAATGTGTAAATAGACTTTGTTATTATACTATGGGCCAATACCATGGTTTACTAAAGCTGCATGCCCAGGAAACCATAACTCATGTTCAGACTTTGTTCACACTTTATTGAAAACTAATAAAATTTAATGTGTAAATAGACTTTGTTCTTATACTAGTTCTTATACTATGGGTCAATACCATGGTTTACTAAAATTGCATGCCGAAAAATCCCATAACTCATGTTCATACTTTGTTGAAAATTTATTAAAAGTAATAAGGTTTAATGTGTAAATAGACATTGTTCTTACACTATGGACCAATACCATAGTTTACTAACAGTGCATCCCCAAAAAGCCATTACTGATATTCATACTTTGTTGAGAATTTATTGAAAAGTAATAAGATCTAGGTGGTATGAAGATCAATTCCATGCAAATTCATCATCCATTCTAATTATTTGTTAAAATAAGTAAAGAAATGTAGTAATTAATAAGGGTGAAGTCTAACTTATAGATTGAATTGTCTTTTTCACTAGAATTATGTGATACAATTTCAAGCAACATTAATATTTTCGGTGATTTAAAATACATCTTTGAAATCTCTAAAAGTAAATGCCATGAAAAAATGCCAATTCATCTATTAGTTAGACTATATAATTAATAAATAAATAGATTTAGAAGTATAATAGCATTTTAATAATGCTACATAAATTGAGTATTAACAATATTATGATATATAATATATATATATAATATAATATATATTATAAATATATATATAATAAGAGAGATAAAAAATAGAAAGAAATGACTAAAGGAATAAAAAAAAATAAAATTAAATATGAACTTATTATTTAAAACAGATATGAAAAACATTAACTTTTTTAATGCAAAAGTTCAAAATTTATGATATGAGTATAAACATTTAAATGTTAACTCAATTAAAAAAAAATTAAATGTAATAAACAAAAAATTAAAAGTAATAAATAAAATGTTAAAAGTAATATAAACCCAAATAAACATTTAAATGTTGGCTCAATTATTAATAAAAAGTTAAAATTAATATAAGCATTTAAAGATTAACTCAATTAAAAATAAAAATCTAAAAGTAATAACCAAAAAGTGAAAAGTAATAAATAAAAGGTTAAAAGTAATATAAACCTAGATGAAACATTTAAATCTTGGCTCAATTCATAATAAAAAGTTAAAAGTAGTAAATAAAAATTTGAAATTAATATAAACATTTAAATGTTCGCTCAATTAATAATAAAAAGTTAAAGTAACAAAAATAATAAAATTCAATTTGTTATCCTTTTATTTTGTTATTAACTTATTAATATTTTTTGTTATAATACCATGGCTTATTAGTACCTTATTAATATTTTTTGTGATAATACCATGGCTTATTAGTATTGTTATCACTCAGGTTGTTCCCTGCTTCCTATAGGGAATATGGCCGAGGTAACCACTAACCAGTCTTTTAGCGACAGGTCCTAGCCTACCTGCAACCAGAGAGGGCTCTCTCTTTATAATTTAGCATTGTTTTGGGGGTAATTTTAGGCTAGTTATGGTGCACTGATTTTGTTTTAGATTTGGCTGGATGATGAATTCAAACAGAGCTGTTGTACAGATTACAGAACAATCTGAACCATTGGGTAATGGAGTGCATGATGGTGTACTGCTGAAGCATTTCTTTGAGGAAATGGTGTTGCTGCAAAGCCAGATAGGCGTTTATGGAACAATTCTTCAAATTTGGGAGATGAAAGCATGAAATGAGGGAGTGAAAGGCAGTTAAGAATCTTCCACTATGCTGATTGAGGGAGAATGTGAGAATATTATTTAAGAACAGTTAAGAATTCCTAAAGAGTATTCAAAATGAGAGAATCAGTTTAAACATGAGCAATTAAGAATTCATATTCATGACTAATTCTGAAGAAAACATATTTAGAAATAGAGATTGAGCAGAGAGTGTATTTAAACAAGTCCTAAGCTATTATTTTTCCCTGTTGCTAAGATCATGAAACACATGTGAATTTTTGCGTACACAGAAAGACAAAACATAGTTTAGAGTAACTTATTGTTCCATTAAACGACACATGAATTCTGTAGCATAAAACAGTCCTTCACTTCCACCTTTAGACAGTACAGAGACCAGGAACTTCACCAGCAATTTATATTAGAAAAGTCTGAGATATACAATGCAGCTCTTCAGAGAGAAATTCACCAAAACCGACCCCCAATACGTTCTATGGGGGGGTATATATACAAAAATAGGAGATAAAATATCTAGATGATGAGTCATTGTGTAATAAATTACATCACCAACTCTGTCAAAGAAGTAAATGAAAGAAATAACTGCAACAGTTAATATTGGTGTGCTAGCTGTCTTTTGTCAGAAAAGCTTTGACTTTTTGGATCAAGAAAGTCGGCTGTAGCTGCGTCTTTAATATGCGTTTGCTGGGCATGTTGTCTTAGTGCTTTGCTGAGTCACTGCCTTGATGCTTTCTGTAGTTCCTGCGTGTTTGATTTTTTTTCTGACCTGTACTCTAACTGAAATCCGAGACTGACAAAAGAAGAAATAGACCAAAATCACCTAGGCAATACTTCCAGCATTGATTGCCACCAATCAGCTGGAGGTAGCTCATGTCTTCTTTACTTTATGAGTGTTTCATGAGCTTCAGTATATCTATTAAAATTTGGGGGAACTTCAAACGGATGATTAATCTCATGCTCAATAAAAAATAGATTCTCCAATTTATCATAAAGAGATTGCCTAGAGGGAGGTCCTGCTTCTTCTGTGGAGCTTGTAGATGTTGTAATCTAATTTGCAACATAATTGTTGATTCTAGTGGTATATTGTTCACAGGACAATAGTTTTCCAGCACCAGTCACTAGGCTGGCAATCCTCTGCTTTGCAATGTTGTTATTTTTGTTCTGAAGTCATTTATTTCTACCTACATCTCCTGACATTTCCTTTCCAGAGTCTGTATGAAATTTCTCATGGTCAACACCTTCTTTGCTGTCAGGATAGGATCTGTTTGACTGTTAATATCCAATGCTTCCAATTCTTCCTTAGTGTGAGTGTTCAGGAAATGGATCATCTTGTTGGCCTGCTCAGGCATAATCCCCAATGCTGCTCTGGCCTTGTGAATTTCGAATTGAGCCATGCCTATTAATTCAATTTGTTCATGTATAGCCTGAATTGATCGCCATTGGTCACTAATTGATTGGCCAATTTCGGCCCACAAAATCTTTTTAATCTCAGTAAGAGTTTTGTCTAGAGACATTTCTTTTTCTAAAGTTTTTACTCTGGTCTCTAAGGCTTTTATTTCCCTTTGCTTCTTGGCCACTGTCATTTTGGACTTGTCATAGCTAGCTTCTAGCTTGGCCAGCCTTTCTTTGGCCTCTTTTACTTCTGTCACCTGAATTTCTAGCTCCTTGACAGCTTTCATTAGGTCCTCCATACTCATGCTAGATTCTGGTGCTGTTGTTGTTGCTGCTGTAGCATCTGTAGTTGATGTAGTCGTTGTGGGTACTGGAATGGTAGGAGGGGTTGATGTTGTTTGTGTAGGAGGAGCAGGGCCAAGAGTTGTAGTTGTTTGAGGTGGCTAGGAGGTTGACTCTCCCTGTTTACCTTGCAAGGCTTTCTCCAATTCTCCCTCCATCTGTAGTATTCTTTGATTCATCTTTATAAGCAAATCCATGGTGTCCTCAACCTCTTTTTCCTGTACAAGTTCTGCAGTTTGAGGGTGAATAGTTGCAGGAAGCTTTGCCTGCTTTCTAAGTGCAGCAATATCATCTTATTTCTTCTTTATAAGGGCCTTGATACCCTTTGGATCCTTAGGATTATGTCCTAGATCAACAATAATGTCCTCCAAATTTTTTATTCGGTTATCCTTGGCAGTGGAGGACATCCTTTCCAAATCCAATTGAGTATTTGTATTTTTCAGTGATTCTTTTAATTGATGTGCCAGCATGGCCTTATCTGCAAGAATAGCATAGACCATTCCCCCTGTTTTCTTATGCATCTCTATTTGATCCATTGCATGTATGTCCTTAGAGAGGACTTCCATGTTTGTATTTATGTAATCTACAGATGATTTGGGTTGAGGAACTTTAGGCTTAAAATGAGTTAAAATCATCTTGTCCTCCTTGATATCATATGCTGCCATCAATCTTTGTTGTTTGGAGGGTGTTACTTTCAAGAATTGATCATAAAGTTGTATTCTCAATAGTTCATTATGTGCCTTGATTTCCATGAAAGTTACTTTAATACCCGATGGTTGTTTGCCTTGCTGCCTAGAAGAAGACACCTCTATACTATGCTGCTTACCTTGTTCCTGCTGGAATGAGCTGGTAGCAGTCTGCTGGCTAGACTCTCTCTCTCTCTGTTCTAGAATTTCTTCACTGATTTCTTCTTCAGTCTGAGGATCAATTCTTTGCCTCTTGGCTTCTGGTTGCTGTGCTAACCCACGTGGAGGTGTGAGCTCCTCTCTATCCCATTTTTTACCTCTTTCCTCATTAAGAGGAGTTTGTAAGACTGGAATTTGTGATGTTTCAATTTGCTGTGGAGGGGCTTGCCCTTAACTCTGATCTTTGGAAGTGGTGGGCTATTCTATCTCTGTTTCCTGCTGTGCATCCATCACTTCTTTTCCCTTTGTTGTAGTTGTTGTTGTTGTAGATATTTGTTGGGCAGTCTGTGCAGCTGTAGCAGTGGATGCACCTTTTCCAACTTGGTGTGGCAGCTTGAATGTCACCTGGTAAAAAGAATCCAAGTCAAGAGTTTTTTCTAAATCTTTGACATTTTGCTCCATTATCTCTTCTTGAGTGAATTCTTCAATTAATGTGTCTGGCACCCACTCATCTTTGTTGGCATATTGTTCAATTTGTGAAATTTGACAATGGCTATAGGCTAACAGCCTATATTTGAATCTTCTAGCACTGATAAAGCCATCAGGGTCATAAGGGACCCACCAAAAACTCCTCTTTAGTTTAAGTTGTTCCCCAGTATTTGATCAACATCTTGCCAACCTTCTTTCTTTTTCATGATAAAGGGGCACAGATGGTCTTTGAATTTTAGGCTAGCTTTCTTCTTGGCACTATGAAAATGAGTAAGATCTGAATTAATGAGTTTCCTATAGTATTCCAAGGCAAACAATCTCATGGGTACATATCTTGGGAGCCTGTAGGGATAGAGCTCACAACCATAGATCCTAATGACAGTGTGATTTTGGTATAGATACCAATCACCTACTTTATAATTCTTAGACAACTGCAATATTTTCTGCATGTCATATGACAACCTAGGAGGAGGAGTTACTCTCAAGAGACATGAGACTCGATAAACAAATTGGTCAATGAACTCACAGTAAGAATATGGAGAGTTCTGGACTTGATGAAAAACTGATGACCAAAAGATAACAGACCTCCTTTCACCCTGTGAATCCAGCTTTTTGATGGGGCATTGGGTGACGATTTTCCCGAGGTCACCTATTTGGAATGCAATTCAGGAGTCTACAAAAAGATCAACGTCCTCAGATCATATCTCCGCAAATATAGCGCGAAAAGTTCTGAAATTTGGACCCAAGGTTCAGTGCAAGTTCTTCTCAAATGGGGTTTTTTATAGATTTTGAAATGTTTCAAAAAAAAGTTATAGTGAAAATGCCACTATGACCTATTTGGACTAGCGAAACCTTAGAATCCAAAGCTCTGATACCAAATGTTATGAAACCAGCTCAAGAAAAAGATAGAAAAGATAGATCAATGCCTTAGAATTCAGCCTCTTCAAGGGGGTAACTTCCTTTACGTTACGTAAATGAACAATTCTTGGATCATTCAAATGACAAAACCTCATTTCTATATATAGGAGTCTAAAGAGTCATAATATAACCCCGCCGACCTAACAATAATAATATAAAGCCACAAAAATAACAATAGATGGATTCTATGGGGCACAATAATAAAAATATGGGGACAATAGGGGCACAACAATATTAATAGGGGATACAACTACAATAATAATGGGGTAATCACTAGTATTATAGGGACATATCAGATAGATATGGAGAGAGACTGTGTAAGTTTGGAAGGTGAGATAGAAAGAATGAATGATAAAGAGACACATAGATACAAATATAGATATTATATAGTATTATATAACCAGCCTAGATCCATCTTAACCCTATATCTATCAAGAGCCCAGAGGGATCAAATCTCTCGAGGTGCAAAGCTTTCCTCAATTTTTTGATTCAAAAAGTGGTTTGCACCTCAGAAAATGATAGAGGTTTAAGATGGATCTAGGCTAGTATATATAAAACTCCTATATGTACAACTAATGTTTTAATAATAATAATAATAATAATATCTATTTTTAAGCTCACGGCGAAGCGAGAGACTAAATTAGTGTATGAAATGCCCTTGTTTATGGGACAAGGGACCCACCTCAGTGCAGTGATTTGACTGCTAAGCCTACGAAAGCATACATACTCTACCCCCGGTTTAATAAAATATCACTATTTACATAAATAATGAATTATGAGAATTAAGATTACGTCACCAAATATGATATAAATTTTAAAAAATATATATTTATAATATGATATAATTATTTTTAAATAAATTAATAAATAATGAAAAAAATGAGAGTAATTGTTTCTAAAATTTATTATAAACATATTTAAGTTGGTTTTAGATGGAGTTGTATGCACAAAAGGGAGATACATGATTGACACTAAGATTTGGAATATTTAGAAAGAATTCCAGAAGGAAAATTTTAATTATAATAATCCATCAAACTGGAAGAAAATTCGTGGGAAAAGAACTTGGGAAAGATTATCCTTCTAAACAGAATTAAACACTCTCAGAATTTTCAAGGGATAAACCATAAAACAGCGACTAAGAGACCCTGTAGTGATGTACAATATCACATTATATATATATGTGTATGAGAAAAAAAATTTCAAAAACCTTGCTACCAAGGTAACCCATAGCTGCATGACCGTGAGCATGGTCCTCATATACTAATTTCAACAGAAAATTAAACAACATCTCAAAACTCTAGTCTAAGACCAACCAATTTCTAATATTGGGAACCTCGGTTTTTAAAGTAAAAAAAAACAAATGGGACTTTACTTGTAAATCACAATGACACTATAATGTAATCACAGGCTGGCCAATGGTGTTATTACCCTAGCCATGAATGGAAGTGCAGAAACATACATACGCACATTGAACAAAATCTAGTAATAACAAAAGAGAATGAATAAAAAACCTGAATTTCGACCAAGCTCCAAGAAGAAAAAGAAACCCCTTACTAAATGAACCCTTGTTGGGAGGACACTTCAAAAGAGAGAGAGTTAGTTCTAAGGTGAAAAAAACAGAAATGGGGGTAGATTTACCTGTATAAAAGACTTTGGAAGCCATCATAATTTTGAAAAACTGCTCAAATCATCCACCAACCCTTAGAGCGTTAACAATGGAAGGAAAACCAAGAATTTTTTTTTGTAAAAATAAGTAAGTGTACGAAGGGATAACCTTGAAGATGAGGAACCTGGAGGTGGATATCATACAAAGGGGAAAATTTGGACCCCTTCGGTCTCTAACTTCCTTCTGGATAAGTAGGGATCTTGTTGTTGGGTATGGGACGATAACCTTCAGTCTCCGACTTCCTTCTGCACAAGTAGAGATTTTACTTTTGGGTGTGGGATGATAACTTTAATTCATTGTAGTTTTAAAACCCAAAATCTAGAGTTGAACGGTTAGGTAGAGTTCTCTCTGAGCCTAAATAAAAAAAATCCATTGATCATGATCGTGTATAACTTGAGCCCTAAATCTGTTTGTTACAACGCTATGGAGTATAACTCGCATGGCTCAGCCGAAACCTTGGATGAAGGCAAACGAAAAAACAAATCTGCGGCAATTTTCTTGGGAAATCAATCTGACGACAGAAAATTAGTCAATGATCTAACAATGGACCAAACAGTGCAGAGTCGTACGTAGTGATAGCTAGGGGATTTCTTTCTAAAGGAGTGCCTTAACACGTAAAAATTGAATGCACATCTTATTTGAAATTTGTAAACATTTTTCAGTATATAGCTAAAAATTTTCATACCATACACTTTTCTATTTAACTAAAAGAAATGTTAATCCAACCCAGCATGAGGAAATTATTCTTTTGGATTAATTATTATCCTAATCTATCTAATGTAAGCCAATCATGCCCATACCATGGTAAGATACCGAATATATATGAAAAAATATTTTTAATAAAATAAAATTTATTTCAGTATAAAATCAAAATTTGATTTTATTCGAAGACAACTATCTATGTTATAATTAATATATAACATATAACTGCACAATCACATTAATAAATGTGGTTGATATAAGTCTTAGGTAGTCTAAGAAGTGGAAATAAAAAATGGTAACAAAATTAGAAAATAGTATTTAAAATTTTTACAAATTAGATATTTATAGAATTTTTATATATAAATTATAATAAATCATATTTTTCATTTATCAATATTCTTTTAATCCAGAGTCACCCTAAAATTTCCTTGTGACCCCACCGTAACATTCCCATTATTTTCATATTAAATTATGATCCCAAAGGTTGCAATGATAATTCACTATATATGACGAAGTCGAAATTTGAGAACAAAGCTTTCCACCTTGCAAAATTTTCTTCTCCAGGTTTCTTCATATCTTTAGATAGAAATTTTTTCATAGCGAAAACAACAATTCTCAAAATAAACCTCCTGCTTATTAAATGTACATCAAATGTATATATGTAGTTCTAGACGCCCTTTACCTCTTTTTCAATGGTAGATTATTTATGTTTAGTTGGATTCTATACTGTACAAGAAAACGGTATAATTTATTCTTTGTCATCTTTTAGTTGTTTCTGAACACCTCCCTACGCAATGTAACACACGTACCTTTTCCTTAATATTTTTCATAGTAGATGTGTTGGCTTCAATCCATAGACTTGGATTTTCTGTAATCTATGGTTTAGGATCATCCTCTTTTGAGTGCAATTCTCATAGAAATTGCAAACATAATTGAAGTAGCCGAAAAATGTCTACAACTGGGTTTTATCTTTAATTTCATATGGAATTTTTTTCAGCAAAGGAAAATGTGTGTTGCTGAAGTGTAATATTTCCATTT
This sequence comes from Pinus taeda, assembly GCA_000404065.3. Classification (NCBI taxonomy): domain Eukaryota; kingdom Viridiplantae; phylum Streptophyta; class Pinopsida; order Pinales; family Pinaceae; genus Pinus; species Pinus taeda. The sequence continues at coordinate 17,648 of APFE030459166.1, read as the reverse complement.
TCAATTATATGGCGAAGAATTTTTATTTTTGTCTTAAACACTTCTATCTTTTTCTATCTTGCTTAGTAATAGGCCCCTATTTTTAATTACTTTTTTAATTTATATACATGTTTGAGATGTTCTTTTAAAAAATTTGGAAAAAATCAATACATGATCAAAATATACAATTAGTCAATGAAAGTAATGCTTGAACACCTGATCCATCACCTTCTGGAACTTTGAAGGTGCTGTCTCAAACCAAATGGTGTCACATTTGGCTTATAGTGCTTAGAATGTACACTGAAAGAAGTCTTGAACCTATCCTCTTCTTTAATAAATACTTGCCAAAATCCAGACTTCGTGTCAAATTTTGAAAAGATTTTAGCACATGCAATTATGGTTATCAAATTTTCTTTATGAGGGATAGAGTAGGTATCATCTCCTAAAACATGATTGACTTGTCTATAATTAGTTACAAGCCTTGGTACACACCTAATTCGTTTATAATTCTTATTTACATAAAATTCATACAAGTTTCGGGGACCACTGGATTCTCTAATTAGATTTATGTTCAATAAATATTGAATTTATTTTTGATAGGGATTTCTATAATTTTCATTCATTGAAATAGCTCTACTTTTACAAGACCTACCTGCATATTGTGATTTATATGACAGCTCCAAAAAATACTTATTTCTATGCCAAAAGGAATTTGGCTCTTTTGCACAACATTCTAATTCTAATTGTGTCTTAAGTTCTGAATTATTTTTAGTACATCACGTTGTTTTAGCCTTTCATAAATTTTGAGACTAGATTTCAAATCCTTAAGTTCTTCCAATCGATTTTCAAACTGGTTTAACCCTTACATTGCTTGGATCACAGTTGAAATTCTAGGGGTGGATATGAATGGAAAAGTGATGGGTTGCAGAAAGACATCACTGTTTGGGATAGAAATGAAATAGCTTAATTTGACATCATCTAATCGTGTTGGACCATGGGGTTCAACAACTGCTAAAAAGGGATCTACCATAATACAATCTATTGGGATATTACCCACTGGAAATTTGAAATTTATTGTCACTCATCCTTCTCTAAATACCCATATAGAAACTTGAAACAACTCCAAAGAATAGTTCTATAAGTAAAAAAAAAAAAATTTACCTTTTGGCACCATAGAAGATGGGTAATAACCTTTTATTAAAGTATATTCTAATGATTAAGGGTGGACACATATTGCAATTTTATATTTTTTTCCATGGATATCATTCAATTTGCAACGTAGGATTGTCACGTAAAAATGACTTTGCTTAGATAGACTAACCATTCACTTATTATATTACTTCTCTTGCTAAGTGTAGTTTCTCACACCATTCGCCTTGTATTAATGGCGAAAAAGTATATATGTCCCCATCATATCATACTCTAATGTATTAACCACTCCTTTAATCTTACGCATACCTACATATTGCCTCTACCACTCATACCCTTCCAGCTCATGGCATTCACGTGACCTTCATGCTCCTCCTCTGACTCATTCCCCCTTCTCAAGGCGAGCTAAGAACAACAATGTATGTGGTTTGTTCACAAATCAGTGGTCCTCTTGCAATAAGCCTTTACCCTAATCACTTTTGGGTTTATATGTCACACTAAATTCATTTTTATTCTTTTTTATTGTAGCAAATGGCACGCCATTGCTACCTAGCCTCTAATTGGCTACAAAGGTGGCAATCCATGCCTTACCTGACTCATTTAGTAAGAATTTTCTCGTCACGCCACCCTCTCAGGTATCTAAGTTTTTCTTCTCATGACTGTATATATATATACTTCCAGTTTGAATTGATTTTGATTTGAGAGTTGCAGGTATTTAACGCAGTCCTCTATGTTTCATTGTGACACAGGGCCTCACAAAGGAGAAAATGCTTATGGTAGTTTTCCTACTGGGATGCTTCCCTCACCTCACAAGTATAACGTTTTTGCAAGACCCCCAGGTCCTTTTCATTTTCAAGCATATGTTCACCTAGTTTATTGAAATGTTAATGGTTTGTATGTAGGGTTTCAGGGTTTTCCCCTCAACAATGGTTTACGTGGAAAATTTCAGTGACCTAGAATTTCATAGTAACCTGCATTCACAAGTAAAATTGTTTCCTCTAGCCTCCTGTTGTGGCCAACAACAACCGCTCTTCTTATTTAGTGTTATTACTAATGCTAAATAAGTGGGGACCCTTAGTCAAAAAAATTTTAAAAATGAATTAGTGCTTGTATTTCCTTTTTAATAAAACTTACCATCATAAACTTAGGAAAATACCCTCGAAAAATCTAAAAAAGCTTAAGTTTCATGATAAGGTAAGATAAATCACTCCTTAAGAAATATCGCATTGCAAAAGGAACAACAAGATACTCCCTTACAAGCCGAATTCTAAAAATTGCGAGATCGCGATGCGACACTGCATATTAAAAAACATATATCGCATCGCATGACTCAAAAAACCACTTACGCTGGAAAACCTCAAAAACGTTGATATGTGATGGTGCATATCGCAAAATCACATTTCGTAGAAAGTACATTAACAAAAAACTGTCTTATGCCGCACTGTGATATTGCGATATTGCTATATTGCGACCTTGCGATATAGCGGCAAAGTGATCTCGCGACAAAATGGAAAAATGATATTGTCATCTGCGATACAGTGATCTGTGATATTGCAAAGCAAATCACCAAATTGATTCATCACAGATCTTTCGGGCTCATTATTCAAAAAAACATTTTCCATAAACCGAGACCTAGTTATGCGCTTTAATGCTAGTTAATGAGTTAGTTGCCAATGGTTAATGAAATATGGTTTTGCGCTTATCGAAGAGCTCGTTCATGTAAGGTGGTATAATTTTTATTTCTTCAGCATTTAAAAGCTTTCCCATCACCTTTCCTCATCATTACTCTCACCTCACTTGTAAACTGCACGAATGAAGAACAAAGAATTATACAAAGCAGTATACAGGATATGATGGGGAAGAAATACAAAGCTCCAAGCTCTGAAGACAAAGAAATGATTCCCTTGTATACAGACACCGCCTGTAACAGAGACGCTGGTATTACTACTTGGGAAGGCATGTATAATCTACTTGAGGAAGAGAATCCCAAGGTAATGGAGGTTACGACTACTGCAAGTTCACAGGGGTCTTCCAAAGCATTAGTTGCATATTTAGCTTGATCGTTCCCGCACTAGACAGTGGCGAGACCCAAAATTTTCCCTTACACTGACATGGTTAAATGGGTACTGGACAGTGCTGACATAAAAAACGGACAATTTAAAAATCAAAGTCAAGAGCTTATAGAATCATTGTTTTCACAAAATTCGAGCTTTTTATCCGCTAAACAAAAACGCACAAGAGGCGAAAATCACACCAAAGAATCCTAGATCAAGAAATAGTGGAGGGAAAAAGAGCGAGTGCACCAATAATAAATGACAATCATAAAGACATGCTCTTTAACAAATCGGATGCACAAATCAAGGAAGTAGAGCAAGTAGTGGAAGAAACAGCCACAACAACAAACAACCTTATTGATTGCATAAATGAAAATTTGCATAAAGAAAATATGATCTCAGAAACCACTCCTAGGTATTTATTGAAAGCACAACAATTAAAGATAGGCTGGAGACAAAAAGCTCAAGAAAAGGAAGAATCAATCAAAAGATTAACTAACTTGAATTGGGATTCTTACTCGGCATATGTTGGGACTCATAAATGTCATATTTTCATCTACCTTTTTCTTCACTATTCCTTACATTTCATCATCCCATTAACCTTTTATCATATCATCTTCATACATACATTTGGGTTTCACCTTCTTATTTTCCATTTTATTCATTTTTGTATTACAAGTGAATTTATGATTAATTATTAGAAAATATACATATTTTTATATATATCTCAAGAATATGTGAGTTTTGTGATGTGTAGGAAATATGTGAAGAATTAATATCTCCTCCACCATATTAAGGAGATAATTATGCAAAGGAGAAAATCATGGAGGCATATCTTATCTTATCCTAAGGTGAAAATCATGGAGGCATATCTTATCTTATCCTAAGGAGAAAATCATGGTTGGCATATCTTATCCAAGATATGTGAGAGATTTATTGAGAGATTTGTGGGATCAGATTTTGTAATAATGGGAAAGTAGTTAAAAATGCTTGAGAGATTTGTGGGATCATATTTTGGGAAAGTAGTGGATGATCATTATGAGTTTGTTACTCATCCCATTGTATAAATAGGAGTACATTCTCCTCCATTTGTAATCTTGAAGTTTTTGTAATCTGGAAGTTTTTGTAACCTTAGAGATTTTGAAATAAAGTATCATACTTTAATTTTGCTTCTACATCTGAGTCTCCATTGAAGTGGTGTGCTGGTGGAGTTATGGAGGGCCCCCATGGCCTCACTTGCATGCTTATTTGTTTGTAATTTACTTTATGTTTTTGTTTGATTTCAGGTTACTTTATGTTTTTGTTTGATTTCAGGTTTCAAATTTTCTTAAATGTTCTAATATTGAAAGGATCTTATTTGAAGGTGTTCTTGTAAGAGAACCGTAAGATCTCAGACAATTATTAGATCTAGGTTTATTTCATTTCAGCTCTTGATTTCTTATTAGATGTTCTAATGTTGGAAGAGATCTTGTAGAAATTATTCTTGTAAGAGAATCATAGATCTCAAACAATTGTTAGATCTAGGCTTGATTAGTTATTAGGAATCTTTCTAGATCTATATATTTTAGATAAGCACTTCTAAGTTTACCTTCCCGGGTTGACATTAAATTAAGCTCTAATTTGCATCTGCAATTTAGACCACACAGCATATTCGGTAAAACCACACAGCTAGTATATGACTCTCAAATGCATTATCAATTCTCCCGAGAAGATGGTGCCAACTCTTGCTAACTCCTTTTTCGCAAGACAATTGAAGTCTGAAGTTGGCCACCCAACTCTTCTCAAACAAATGTTGAATGCTTGCAATTTTAAGGAGCAGATACAAAAATAGTGAGTTGTTAGTTTTTAGATTCAATATTAGTATTATTTTTTCTTTATTTTTGCCTAGAAAAAGGACGGTCATTTAAACCGTATCCTTAATTTTTTTAATAAGTTATTTTTAGATTTAGTTAGTGGTATTTAAACCCTTCTCGTGCATTTAGAGAAGGATCCTAAAATTTGTCAAAAACTTGTCCTTAGAACATGCACTTTTGCACCATCCGAGGAGGTTTTGATGAATGAATGGAACAAGATTTATTGATATCTGCATTTAATATCTGCTACTGATGTTGCACTTTTGTACTCTTAGTGGATGTTGGATTAAGAAGAGATAAATTATTATCGCTTGAAGCTTATGAGTAGAACTAGTTATAAATGGTACTTCTATCTCTTAAGTATTTTTTCCTTTGTGTTAAAGTGATATCTATGTTCAGTTGTTTATATATTGATGCGTGAATGCCTGAGTTATCATTGGCACTCTTGTACGGTGATAGCTATTTATTTATCCTTAATGTATGAGTAGCTTATTATGCGATATGTTTTTCACAACTATTTTGTCTAACTTTTTATGGGAAGTGGTTTATCTATATTGAATTCTTTTCTCATAACAGTTGAATGATCTTTATTACCGATTGTTATTTGAAATCATTTTAGATCGCATAACAGAAGGATTACACCTCGGGTTAGTGTAGACTTAGATATTTCTATTTATTAGAGTAAAAATGCATGTCATTAGATTAGAATTAGAATTAGAGCATCTCACTTAGGAACTTTTAGAAAGGAAATATCAATTCTTCACACACACACAAAAATTGGGAAACTGGTCCCATATCCCTAGTCGAACCCACTATACCAAATGGAAAAGGAGCTGCCAACCAAAGTCCAGACCGGGTGGGTGTCACCCTTGTTGTAAACATGATTTTTAGGGCTTCAACATATTTGGCACTAGAAGGAGGGCCTCAAACTGTGAACGGCAAGCAGGTCTAAATATAAATACCATTCTATGAGTAAATCACCCTCACCATCTCCCCTGACTTCTCCATTGCATTTAGAATCTTTAAATCCAGAGCCAGAAGTTGTAAGAATAACAGCCGCTACTACAAACCCTGACATTTCAGAACAATCTACTATTGAACCTCTTGAAGTTGAATCTTTGATTCACAAACTTCAGCAATTTTCTATATCTCCTCAAAGATCTAATAAATCTCAAGGTAGCGTGAATTCACAATATAACCCTGCTCATCCTCTTACCAGATTAAAGAGCGAAAAGTTTGGCACCAACCAACTGAGTTGCCTCTACGAACAAGAAAGAGAGCAAGGAAATCACCTAAAGGGTCCGACAACCAGACTCTTTCATCATCATCATCCATCTCAACCTCTCCACTGTGAAGTCAACCATCCACTCCTCCACTTTAGATCATTGTTCATTAGTCCACTGGTACTTCCTCATCTCCTTCTCAATCATCTGGAGTCATAATAACCTCATCTTCCCAACCGCAGGGATCATCTTCTGTGTTTCCCTCTATTAGTAGATCAGCGATGGCCCAATCTCCGTGGAGTAATTGAGGGGCGGTCTTAATGCCTACACCCTTGAGTCAGCTACCACCTCATCCTGAAAAGTGGCTGCCTAAGTTTAACCCTGAAGCAGGCATACTAGCGGAAGAACATATAAATAGCTTTATGTTATCCATTAATCTCAATGGAGTTGCCAATGAAGATGCTTTCATTCTACATTTTCCTTATACTCTTCAGAGAACTGCTAGATCATGGTATTTTTCATTACCATCAGGATCTATCACTAGTTGGGATATCTTCTAAGAACAATTCCTTAGTAAGTTTGGTGATGATAGGTCAACGGCGACGTTGATCAACGACCTATCTAACCTTAGGGCCGAGTCTAAAGAACCTATCAAAGATTTCAATTCACATTTCAATACACTGTTAAACAAAATTCCTACCGCTTCCAAGCCTAGCGAAGAAGTGCAAAGTGAATGGTACATCACTGCTTTACCATCAAACATAGCAATCTTTGTTGACAGGGCTAACAAAACAACTTTAGTAGAAAATATGAAAGAAGCAATAGCAGTAGAGAAACGTATTATAGCCCTAGAAAAGAAAAACACGAGTTAGAAGAACGAAAATCCAAGAAGGTTACTTTCAAGGAAGATCCCAAGAAAAAACAATCGAAAGATCCGTTCAATTTAGAAGGATTGAAAAATGTTTTAAAGACCATGTCTAACTAGATGGTCGACATTCAGAAACAAGTGGCAAAAACTTCTTCTAAAAATTTGTACAGACCTTTTAAGAGAAACCCTTTGACCGATTCAAAACCCCCTAATGTTATTACAAGTGCTAAATTAGAAGAAGAAGAAGAGGAAATCTCTACTGAAGAACATACCGATGAAGAAGAATTTGTAGAGTTACAAGGTATGTGGGATTTCATCCTCCCAAATGAAGAGGATCAAGAGGCATCCCCGGTTAGCACTCGAAGTAGAAATCAACTTGATCCTCCTCAACCTACTCCTAAGCCGAAGAGCACAAGCTCAATGGCTAAGGATAAAGTCGCAACCAAGAAAACAACACCTAAAGCGACTCAAACTAGCCTAGTCCAAACAGATTCATCGACTCCATCTAAAATGTTGATCGTTTCGGATGAAATGGAGTATAATATCATAGAAGACATGAAAAATACTAGGGCCAATGTCACTTTTTACGAGTTGAGCAAGTTAAAGCACCAGCAAAAGATACTTTTGAAAGAATTACATGTTGTACCAATTGCACCTTTGCCCGCCGCTGTAATTGCTCAAGCTTCCCATAACATGGGAAGACCTGCAACTAATGTGATCAATAAAGTTGACCCCAATGATATCACCTTAGATGGAGGAAGATCAAGATCTCATACTTCCCTGTTTCTTCTTACTTATGAAATTTTCAATAAAAATTTGCATAATTGCTTAGTGGATTCTGGAGCTTCATCGAATATTTTACCAAAGTCAATATGTGAAAAATTGAATGTTCAACCGCAAAAATCTGTTGTGTGCATAGTTCAACTAGATCAATCGCAAGTCGAAGTGATTGGAAAAGTAAATTAGGTTACCATAAGGCTGTCATCCAACCCAAAGGTATGTCAAGTTATCGACATTCTAGTCATTGATATTCGAGAATTTTATGGCTTAATTCTTAACAGAGATTGGTCAAAAAGGCTTCATGGATACTTTGCAACTCACTGGTCACACATGTGGCTCCCTTACGATGGTAAACCAAACCAGGTAAAGTTAAGCAAGAAAGACATTACAAATACATAGTAACAGAACTGGAGGGAGAAAATAAACGAGTAGCATACATCAATAGCATCATTGGCAATTGCTCAGTAGATTCTTTCTGAGGAAATTTTAATTCTCATACTTCACCTTAATTAGTACATTCTGTTTTATCTCAAGTATAAAACTTCTCTGAAATAGATAGTTCTAAATGTATTAATTTTATAGATAGTCCTGTGAATAAATCTTTATTTTGGAAGGTACATTTTGACGGTTCTAAGTCTAATAAAGGAGCAAGAGAAGCGTGTTAATCAGTGCAGAGGGAAGTAAAACTACGCTAACTTGTAGACTTGAATTTGATTGGACCAGCAATACTGTAGAGTAGGAGGCTTTAGTCCAAGGGTTATACAAAGCAATCAGATTAGACGTGAAATATCTTCAAGTTTTCGGAGATTCTGAAACTGTAATCAGACAGGTATGTAATACTATACATTGTTTATCAGGTCATTTAAAACATTATCAATCTTTAGTTCAAGATCTGACTAAACACTTTATAGCATTTAATATTTCATCAATTCCCAAACTCCAGAATCCTAGTGCAGACCTCTTAGCTAGCGTAGCTTCCAATATCATTTCTTCATAAGATTTTAGTCCTGATCGATTTTCAATAGAATTAATTTTTAGACCCTCAATTCCTGATAACATTACCAATTGGAGGATTTTCAACGACAATCCTGATATAGTGAGTTTTCTCATATCTAAAGGATTCTATACCAATCAAGTAATTGATAAAGACCAACATGACCAACAATTGCAACAAGATAGCACTAACAATGTTATACCTAAGACAGTAGTCATGTTAGAAGACCTTTATGATTTGAAAGATAGGTTTAAAAGATCTACCAATTCAAAACTCCAAACTTCAATTTTGAACTATGAATTAGTAAATCTAGGAACTGATACCAAACCACAGAATATCAACCTAGGCCTTGGTCTAGATCCTGAAGAAAAATTAGTGTATATCCATCTCTTGAGACATTACAAAAGTGGCTTCGCTTGGAACTACGATGAAATCAAAACATATGATGCTTCCATCATCCAACATACTATTCCAATGATAGACGATGAAAAACCTCTCTAACAAAAGTTGCGAAAGATCCATCCCAACCTAGAAAACCAGATCAAATCTAAACTAAATAAATTATTGAAAGCCAAAATAATTTTTCCTATTCGGCATTCCAAATGGGTTTCCAATATGGTTCCCGTTAGAAAGAAGAACGGAGACATCAAAATCTGCATTGACTTTCGGAATCTTAACAAAGCCTGCTAAAAGGATAATTTTCCTTTGCCTCCCATGGAACAAATACTATAGGCAGTCGCAAGGTCAGAATTAATGTCATTCTTAGATGGATTCTTAGCATACAATCAAGTGTTGGTACACCCCAATGATCAATTGAAAACCACATTCAGAACTAAATGGGGCACCTATGCATATCAAAATATGCCCTTTGGTCTCATCAATATTGGTGCCACATTTCAGAGAGCCATGGACATCGCATTCAAAGGATTAGTTAATATCAGTGGTAATCTATTTGGATGATAAAACAGTATATTCAAAGAAACGAAGAAATCATTTTAAAGATTTAAAACAAATCTTCCAACGTTGTCAAGGGTATGGAATTTCACTTAACCCGAAAAAATCATTTTTTCACATTAAGTGAAGGAAAACTTCTCGAATTCATAGTGTCAAAATCTAGAATTCACATTGATCTTGACAAAATCAAGGAGGTTTCTAAAATACCCCTACCTCACAACAAAAAGGCCATGCAATCTTTCCTTGGCTAGATTAACTTAGTAAAGAGATTTGTACCAGATTTTTCAGGAATCGTATCTCCATTAGAAGAAATGATTAAAAAGAAATCAAACTTTAAATGGGGCCAAGACAAATATGAGGCATTCAATCTAATCAAACAAGAAATTGTGAACGCTCCATCTTTAGCCACTCAAAATTTTTCCAATCCTTTTATTTTATACACATTTTCCTCTGATAGATCATATGCTACAATACTCACTCAAGCAAATCAAGAAAAGGCAAAAGCCCCGATTGCTTTCTTTAGTTTAAATTTATAGCGAACTGAGTTAAACTATTCAGATGTGGAGAAACAAGCTTATGCTGTTTTCAAAGAAATTAAATATTTCAGACCCTTTTTACTCAAAACCCATACAAAAATCATAGTACCATTTCCAGCGGTAAGAAACCTTTTAGTACAAAAAGATGTGGGTGAGAAAAGAGCCAATTGGGTTACTACCTTACAAGAATATGATGTAAAAATCAGACCAGCAAGTATTGTAAAAGGTCAAGGCTTTTGCAAAATGCTGGCCGAAGCATCGCTTATGTCCGAAATTCCATCTGTAGAGATACAAATGTATGAGTTAAGCCTAAACGATGTTGAGTCATTATACGCTGATATCATTTATTATCTAAATAATGGATACGATCCTTCAAACCTAGATGACACCAAGAAAAGAGATCTAAGGTTAAAAGCCAAACAGTATCAGCTCGTGAACGATGTTCTTTTTAGAATAAATTATGATTCTGTTCTCCTTAGATGTCTTGAGAAATATGAAGCTGAAAAAGTCTTGCAGGAACTCCACGATGGGCCAACAGGTGGAAACTATGCTGGAGACGCTACTGCACATAAAATCTTACGCGTAGGCTATTACTAGCCCACATTATTCAAAAACTCGCATAACTACGTGAAAAATGTCAAGTCTGTTAAACCACTACCGGGAGCCAAAAGAAACCATCCTTGCCACTACAACCAGTCAACATTGAGCAACCTTTCGATCAATGGGGATTGGACATAATAGGTCAGATCATTCCTCACTCTTCTAAAAAGCATAGATATATCCTTACAGCAATAGATTACTTTACTAAATGGGTAGAAGTAGTTCCACTCAAGACAGCTAATGCTGAACATATCGTCAAGTTCATAGATCAGTTCATAATCCCCAGGTTTGTGTTGCCTTCCGCTTTCATGTTTGATAATGCATCATATTTTTTTGGTAATGCAATGATTGAGTTTTCACTCAAAAGGAGTTTCAAGCTTAAATACTCTACCAATTACTAACCACAAGGGAATGGATTAGCTGAATCTACAAATAAAAAATTAATCAGAATTATTAAGTGAACCATTGACCAAAATCACAAAAATTGGCACAAGTCTTTAATATATGCTTTATGGGCAAATCGAATAATGCAGAAAGCTTGTATCGACAATTCTCCCTTTAATTAAGTTTATGGGAAAGAAGAGGTTCTTCTGACTTATTTGGCAATCCGCTCTTTGTCCTTAGTTCAGTATATTGATGAAGCACCAACTTCCTCCTTGCAACTAAGGCAACAAGAAATAATTAAATTAGAAGAACAATGAGAACAGGCCAAAATAACTCATGCTCATCATCAAGCATTAGTAAAAGCTTCTTTTGATTCAAACATGATATCTAGAAAAGATTTTCAGATGGGAGATCTAGTTCTGAAATGGAAAAAGGCTCGTGAGGAAAAAGGGAATCACACAAAATTTCAACGCATGTGGCTTGGTCCTTACCAAATCATAGAAGTCATAGGTGCGTCCACTTTTATGTTACAGGATTTAACAGGAAAAAGAGATTCTTTACCTGTTAACGGACATATCCTCAAAAAAATGTTTTCCATAGGAGACCATTCTTCTATTTTGTAGATTAGTTTTTATTTCCACGATAAAACCAGTTGTGAATGGTCACATTGGGGATATACGAAAAAGATACAAATTCTCTTTCAGATTTTGTTTTTTCACTTGTATAAATAGAAATATTTTAGAAAATTGATCCTTATTATTGAAAGATATAGTTAAAGACTCTAGGCCTAGAATGATACTAGTTTCAACTTTATAAATTTTGATGAAAAACAACCTTTAGTGAAAAATTGTTTTATATCAATCCAATGAAAGGTATCAATAATAAAATGAAGATTCTCTATAGAAAATCTATTTCCAAAAACTCTACCATTGTCGTCCAGAGCTATCTTAAGGAAACAATGACTTCCTCCCCACCTAGGAAATGACAACGTTCAGAGAATGATGCAATGATACACTTTAACTTAAAGAGTAAGAGGTCTCATCACGAGCCGACTTATCATAATCATAGATATTATAGCTTGCTGACTTTGACAATACTACATACCACAAAGGGAAATGAGTCAAGGTTGTTGCAATCGGAAGACAAGGGGTCTCCTCACGAGCCATCTTGTTCAAAAAAGTTATAAATCAAGTGAATGATTGTGTCATCAATTGGCTATCAAACCAAGACATTGTTCTTTAAGAGTAAAAGGAAAATGAAAGCAAAAAGTGTGGATATGGATTTCTCTTTGAAAATTGCATATTTCCCTAAGTGGGATACATGATCATTGCTGGGTAACAAGTAACCCTATCGAGGCTATAAATGCCTGCTGGTAGCAGAGGCTCTACCTACGACAAATGAGCATATTTAAAACTGATTTACAGAGAAGGCTTTGTTTTTATCTTTATAAACCAAGTAATGACTGATGTAGATACAAAGACTAGCTTGACAAAGTAAATAATCAAAGTTGAATATGGAAGAAACAAAATATCATTGATAGGTAAAAGCCATAATATACTTTATCTTTCTATAATAAAGTTTAATTTTCTGGAAAATTTTCTATTTTGTAAGTTTAAAAAATTCAAAAGAAAAGCAGAGATGACTAGTTCTTCCAAGTGAATCGCCAATTGTTGTCACCGGCAACAACCCCCCTTCCTATTTAGTGTTATTACTAATAATAAATAAGTGGGGGTTGTAGGAATTTACAAGATAAGTTCCTTAGACAGAACACCAAAGGACACCGCTCACAAATAGATCACAGATCAATACACCAGTATTTTTGACATGGTTAAAACCCTCAAAGAGGGAAACAGTCCATGACCTGAACCAACGCAGCCACTTCAGGCAATTTATTAATAAAAGAATGAAAATTTACATAAGCTTCTCTCATGAACAGTTAACCTACAAATGACCCTCCATGCTCTCTAAATAGAGATCATGGACCAATCGGGTGTTAAGCCATGGATCAAGTGTCTATAATACCGAGGAGAGAATGAACCGTCGGATCACTACATCATGACCGTCGGATTGTAAGTTAAAAAAGTACATAGTAAAGAAACACACTTTACCTAACTCTATAATAGACCAAGTTATACTTAACTATTTCCTATGTGTTGGAATATCCTAACGTCCCCCCTTAAGAACAACTTAGGATAGGATTGAAGGATTTACAAATATGACACAATAGGAGAAGGAAGGAGGCAGTGGAGCCTATCCCCCCTTAGTGACAACTTCCTGAACTCCAACCATAAATCGAAGTTTAGTAAAATTCGCCTCTGTGAGAGCCTTTGTAAAGATGTCTGCAACTTGATCATCTGTTGAACAATATTGCACTTCAAGAACATGGCATGAATGAGATTTCTAATGAAGTGCATGTGCAGTTCAATGTGTTTGCTACGCTGATGTTGGACAGGATCTTTGCATGGTTGAATGGCACTTTGATTATCACACCAAAGTGTAGTCGGATGCTACTACTGAAAGCCAAACTCTGATAGGATCTGGCGAAGCCACAAGGCTTCCTTACTAGCTTCTGCGGCACCACGATACTCCACTTATGCTGAAGAAAGAGAAATAGCACCTTGTTTCTTGCAAGCCCATGTAATAGGTCTTGAACCAAGAGTGAACACATAACCTGTAGTAGACTTCCGATCATCAGGGTCACCAACCCAATCGGAATTAGTGAAACCAACCAATAGAGGAGATGCTTCGGCACTGTAATGAATTCCAAACTGAACTGTACCTCGAACATAATGAAGTATTATTTTAGCTGCTTTCCAATGACTTTCACGTGGCTTTTGCAAACCGAGCAACAAGGCCAACAACAAAGGAAAGGTCAGGATGAGTATGGGTTAGATACAAAAGTTTTCCTACAAGTTGATGGTATAAGGTAACATCAACTTCAGGGGAAGTACAAGTGACTGAGAGTTTGACTCCAGACTGAAAGGGAGAAGGAGCTGGCTTACAGTCTTCCATGTGAAAATGGCGTAGAAGATCACAGGCATACTTGGATTGGGAAAGGGAAATACCTTCCTTGGATTGCAAGACTTGAAGACCGAGAAAATAATGCAAGTGTCCTAAGTCTGTCATTTCAAACTTCTTTTTAAGGCTGGACTTCACATGGTTGATAAGTTTGGGATCACTACCAGTGAGGATAAGATCATCAACATAAAGAACAAGAATGATAAGAGACTTGCCCACTTTCTTGGTGTAGACAGTATTGTCAGAATGACACCTAGAAAATCCAAATTTTAAAAGAAGCTATCCATTTTGGCATACCAAGCCCGAGGAGCTTGCTTGAGACCATAAAGGGATTTCTTAAGATGACATACAAGGTTGGAGTCTGTTTGTATAAACCCAATAGGTTTTTCCATGTAGATTTCTTCATGCAAGTCCCCATGCAAGAAGGCGGATTTAACATCCATCTGATGGACTTCCCATTTGAAAGAGGCAGCAAGGGAAAGCACAAGGCGGACATAGTTCATTTTGGAAATGGGGGAAAAGGTTTCAGTATAATCAATGCCTTCAACTTGTGAAAAGCCCTTAGCAACAAGTCGAGCTTTATTTTTATCAACTTTCCCACCTGGCCCATACTTAGTTCTGTAAACCCATTTGCATCTAACAAGTTTGCGTCCCTTTGGTAGAGGAACAAGATCCCATGTATCGTTTGCCAATAATGAACGATATTCTTCATTCATAGTTGCGTCCCAATCTGGATGGCCTGAAGCTTCTACAAAGGTGTTAGGATCATAATTTGCTAACACTTGAGCCAGTAAAGAACAGGCTCTTTCAAACTGAGAACGGGTACGACACTGATCTGTAGGATCACCGGCAAGATCACCTGTTGCATCTCGAGTAGCTTGGACCCATTTTGGAAGTGAAGGAGCTGAAGGAGTTGAAGGATGATCCTGAGAAGGTGGGGG
>APFE030459160.1:79218-130519 GCA_000404065.3 Pinus taeda | reverse complement strand
ACATGGTCTTTAATACCTTCTGCAACCCTTCTAAATCGAAAGGATCTTTCGTTTGTTTCTTCTTGGGGTCTTCCTTGAAGGTGATCTTTTTAGATTTGCGTTCTTCGATCGCAGATCTTTTTTCCAAGGCTATAACACGTTTCTCTACTGCTATTGCCTCTGTCAGGTGTTCATCTAAAGTTGTTTTATTCACCCTATCTACAAAGACTGCTAAGTTTGATGGTAAGGCTGTGATGTACCATTCACATCATACTTCTTCGCTAGGTTGGGAAGCAGTGGGGATTTTGTTGAGGATCTTATTGAATCGTAAATTGAAATCTTTGATGGGTTCTCTAGCTTCGGCTTTAAGGTTGGATAAGTCACTGATTAATGTTTGCGTTGATCTGTCATCACCAAATTTGGTGAGGAATTGATTCTGAAAGATGTCCCAACTCGTTATAGACCCGGAAGGTAATGAAAAGTACCATGACCCGGCTGTTCCCTGCATTGTATAGGGGAAAATCCGGAGAATAGCATCTTCGTTGGCAACTCCGTTGAGATTGACAGAGAGCATGAAATTGTTAATGTGCTCTTCAGCTAGCATGCCTGCTTCAGGGTTGAATTTAGGTAGCCATTTCTCAGGATGGGCTGGTATTTGGCTTAGGGGTGGAGGCATTAAAACCGCTCCAAGGTTGTTCCATGGATATTGGGCCATTTTTGAGCTGCTGGTAATTGTAAGTGTAGGGGATGATCCTTGAAGATGGGAAGATGAAGATATTATGATCTTGGATGATTGTGGAAGAGGGGTTGTGGAAGGTGGATGAGTGGTTTGGAATGAAGATGTGGGTAGTTGACTTCGCAGTGAGGGGGTTGAGATGGATGATTTAGATGAAAGAGTCTCACTGTCAGAGTGCAGTGATGCTTTCCTTGCTCTTTTCCTGGTGGGAAGAGGGAATTCAGTTGGCTGGATGTCAAATTTTCCGCTCTTTAACCTGGTCAGGGGATGAGCAGGATTGTACTACGAAGTCACGCTGCTTTGAGATTTATCAGACCCCGGCGTACAAATAGAAAATCCCTGGAATTTGTGAATAAGAGTTTGAACTTTAGGGGGCTCAATGGTGGATTGATCTGAAATATTAGGGTATGTAGTAGCGGTTATTATTCAACCGACTTCTAATTCTGAATTTAAATGTACTGAGGAAGTCGGGGGAGTTGATGAGGGTGATTTAATCTCAGAATGGTATTTCGATTTTGATTTAGGTGCCATTCATAGTTCAGGCCCTCCTTCTAGTGCCAAATATGTTGAAGCCCCGAAAATTGGGTCGACAACAAGGGGGATACCCACCCGGTCCGGACCTTGGTTGGAAGCTCCTTATCCATTTGGTATAGCGGATCAGACTGGGGATAACGGGACCAGATTCCCAATCTTGGGTGTGTGTGTGTGTGTAGAGTTTGAACTATGCTGATCTAATAGAAATTTAAAGCTAATCTAATTCAGACTCTTTAAACTAACTCTATGCTATTGTAATCTAATGAGAAACAACACATCTAATCTACACTAACCCGGGTGATATCTTCATTATGCGATCTAAATGATTGAACAATAACCGGTAATAAAGATCATTAAGCTATCAAAGAATATAAATAATTTAAGAATAAACCACTTTGCATAAGAAGTTAGGCAAAACAATTGTGAACAGCATATCGCATAATAAGTTATTCATATGTCAGACACAAACAATATGACTCCACCATACAAAAGTGCCAAATGATAACCCATATATTCATATAATGAAATATAAATAACTGAAACTATAAATCACTTAAAGAACATAAGCAGGAATAGTCAAGAGATAAAAGTACCATTTTTGACTGATTCCACTCATAAGCTTCAAGCAACAATGATTTATCTCTCCTTTCTCTAACATCTACTAAGAGTACAGAAGTGCAACATCAGTAGCAGATATCAAATGCAAACATTAATAAACCTTGATCCATCCATTCATCAAAACCACCTCCGAGGGCGCAAAAGTGCATGTTCTGAGGACGAGTTTTTTGACAAATCTCCGGACCCTTCTCTAAATGCCTGAGAAGGGTTTAAATACTGCTAGCTAATTAACTTGATTACATAAATTTAGGATCCGGTTTTCAAATGACCGTCCTTCTGATAAAGCAAACTATTTCTAAAAATTAAATCTAACTCTAAACTATTTCTGTATTTACTCCTCAGTGCTGTAAGCATGCAACATTCGACTGGGAAGAGTCGGCTGGTTGCCTTCCCTTTTCGTGTGTGCTATAAAAATAGAAGTAACAAGAGCTGGCACCACTTTCTGGTAAACTATAAGATATTTTAGAGAATCTCCCGTTGACTGGGTGTATACTTGGTAATAACTCAAATTTCCCTTAAACTGGTTCTGCTTTTGCTATTTCGGTTTTTGTCTTTGCGAATGACTTGATGAGTTAAAAGACTTTACTTTCTGAGCAATTCTCTGGATTGAAAACTGCCTCCGTTCTTCGTGCCGGGATTTTCTGGTGTGTAAGTTTCAGGTCTTTTTGTAATCATGCTGCTTTTGTGCGCCTTTGATTCTGAGCCTCAGATGACCTATCGGTCATTAGCATCTGTTGAGTGATACTCTGGAATCTGTAGTTCTATAGTATGTGGCACCCATTTCTGAAGAGATCTCTTCTGTGTTTTCTGAGCATTGGCGCTTTCCCCTTTTCCTTAGATGTTTCTTGCAATATTGCTTCATGTTATTTCCTGTTTTATAGTTTGCGCAAAGGAAAAGAGTAATGGTAAATAAACATAGACATGAAAGCTTCAAATCTTATGTGTGCATAATTATGACATTCATAGCGAACTGACTCTTCGAAAAACAAAAAGCAGTCATTCGTACAATCATTAATTTCCTTTTTTAAGGCGCGCGCCTAATTCTGATTAATGGGCAGCTTTCCTTGAATATTGCGTCGAGGAAAATTCACGCTCATCGCAGATCGCAGATTTGTGCTATAGTATCGTGGTATCGCAATATTGGATCATCACAGATCGCAGATCGCAGATCGCAGATATTAGTCATTGTGTGCCACTTTATGCGATGTTGCGATGTGTGACGTCGCACATCGGTCGTCAGAGATTTCTTAAGTTTTTTATTTAAGAGCGATTATGGTGAATGCGACGCGATGAATTTCGCATCGTTCCTTCGTGGTTTGTTATGCTTATAAAAGAAATGTTTCCTTGCTTTGTTGCGATAAAATTCTAAGGAAAAACAAAAATGTTCCTAGAGATGTTTGTTTGAATTTTTTATTAAGGGTCCCCTATTTGCTTGGTGTTATTGCTAATATCAAACAAAGAGGGGGGTTGTTGGTGGCCACAACACATCCGCAGTTTATTTGTGTAGGTTGCAATGTGATTGATTCAATATTTGTTGTAGCACAGTAAATAAATTGTTAAAATTAATTTAACAATTAGGAAAATTATTCCCAGTTGATGCAATAGGAATCGAGTTACCGATTTTTCACATGATATCAGAACGCGGATTATAAGCCAGAGAGATGAGTAGCAGAAGGGAAGAGGAATTTCGTAGTTCTGCGTAAGCAGCAGTTCGAAACCTCAAAGGCAGCAGAGTTTCTTGGTCAAGAGGGTCAATTTCTTGAGGAAAAATTGATTTCTCTAAGACAGCGACAGAGAAATCAGATTTCTCTAGTTCGAGGATTACTAAAGCTAGAGGGAGCAGCGAGTATTTTCCTTACATAATAGATCTCTAGCTGGACGCAGTGTTTTGCAGCAGTTGCTAGTGCAAAATAACGTCAAGAAGAAGGAAGAGCACACACTGAGGGAAATTTTCCTCACAGGACTTCTAGCTTCAGAAGTTCATTTTCTCTTACAGATCAACATTCGTTGTGAGTATATTTACTCACTCCAGTAGGGAGTGCGCAGAGCCTAGCAGCAACTGAGTTGAGAGAAGAGGAGGATTTCGACTTATTTTTTAAGATGGCCACTATCAAGCTACAAGATCATGATAGGTTGGACGTTGCTTCCAACTATGTCATCTAGAAGGCAAGGATGTCCTTCCTTCTTAAATAATATGGCCTGAAGCCATTCATAGATGTAGTGGTAGCTATCCCCGCGAATGCAAATCAACTAAAGGAATACTGAAAGGAGATGGCGAGGGCAAAGAGGTTGCTTCTTGACGGTGTTCGAGATCACATTGTATCACACATAGCGAGCCAGGGAACGACCAAGGAGATGTGGGATACACTTTCCATGCTATACGAAGGCACTTCCAAGCACAGGAAGATGTACTTGGAGGACAAGCTGAGATGCAACAAGATGTAAAAAGGGGAACACATAGACCCTTACCTCACCAGGATTCAGGAGATCTGGGATCAGTTGTCAGTTGTTGGAGCAACACCTCAAACCATAGAGCTAGTATGATTGGAACTCAACAGTGTCTCCGAGGAATGCCAAGTATTCATCTAAAAAAATTTGGGTGGAGAAACCTTCCTAAAGTGGGGCAGGAGGAGTTGAGGCGAGACTTAGGGAAGAGCTCCATCAGTGGCAACAGCAACGGGTCAAAGAAAGTGACGGAGGAGGAGAATGTGGCCCTTGTATCAAAGGGTCCCAATTACGGACAAGGGGAGTAGCAAAAGAAGAAGGGTATGTCAAAGGTCAAGTGCTTCAGATGTGGTGAGCTTGGCCACTACAACACCTAGTTGTTGATTTTGGGTAGCATCAGATGTGCTCTAGCTCTGAAATTTTGTGGAGGGACTAGAATACATAAGATCTCAAAGACCTAGAGATTATTTGGAGAAATTCCACCCAGATTGTGAGTTATTAAAATAATTAATATTTTTAATGGGGTTCCTAAGTCTAAACTTAGGTAAATAAAAATATTAATGGGTATTAATAAAAATATGGGTGAGAAGCTTCTAAGAGGCGAGGATCAAGTTTGTTTTAATCTTACCCATTGATTAGGGACTTAATCTCGACCATTGATTCATCAACAGGAAAAGTATAAGAGGAGGCTTGAGGGTCAGTTGGAGATACACCAAGTGATCAAATTAGTTCGATTTTTCTAGGGTGTGATTTGCTGAGAAAATCGAACTAGTGATCTAAGTTGTAGTGAGGGGTAGAAACAAAGATTTGGATCAGAAAGGAGTTCCAAGCCAACGAGTACCATTCAGAGAGGCAACGCAGAGGCCTACGCAACCCAAGAAGGGGCTCATGCAAAGCTGACGCAAGCCAAGAGGGTCTCTTGCAGTGGAAGTGCAGGATAATCGTCGGAAGTTCGAGATTTTGCAGGACAAGTGAGGTTCTGAGCTGGGACAGCTGAATAGTAGTCTTCCTCCAACAAAAGGTGTGATGCAGTGTCCTAGAGGCAAGACATTGGCCCAAGCAGGGATTGCGTTGGGATTTCGCAATGCTTGCTGAAGTCAGGTCACTCAGTGGATCAGTTGTGACTTGGAGAACGAGGTAAACCCTCGTATGTATTTCTTGTTATCGATATTTCTCTAAAAGGTTAGCCAGTGTGAGGTAACCTGTTGTACTCAAATTCTGCTTTCTTAATAATGCAAACCCTCTATATGTTGGACCAGTTTTCCCGCAATGGTTTTTTTGGGGACGTTTTCTCCAAAAATAACGGTGCCCCTTGTGTTTTTGTCTCATATATTTTTAGTTTATGATCTATATGTCAGTGTAGTCTGCAGTAGTGTTTTTCATCACTGTTTATAAATTAAATAACTTGTTAAATGTAATAACAAGTAGGAGATGATAAACCAATGATTGCATTAGGATTTCTGATGTGTAGATTCATAATTTTTCACATGGTATCAAATAATTGCATATCATAGGACACTGAATACATCATCCAGGAGATCTAGTGAATTTTCTACAGAGAAGAAGTTTTCCCGAGTGATAGTGTTTTTTCATAGGCAAAGGAGTAGATGGAGTGACACAGAGCCAGAGAAGTGATGCAGAGGCTCACACAATTCCTGTGTCATCATTTCGAGCCTGTAGAGGGTAACGCAGTAACCGATAGGAGCTCATGTAGTGACTGCGTCAGCTCTCTGGGTCAGCGTAGAGCCTGAGAGGCTCAAATCAGTCAGTTAAGGAGGTTGGAGGAGCAGTGCAGATTCGATCTAACGAGCTGGTGGGATGATGTTGTTGTTGGTGTAGAACAGTGTCTATCGAGACAAAGCCGAGGTAGAGGGAGTCACTGCCTTGACAGATTTCTAGCCAAAGAAATCTAGATCCGGGTTGTTGAACAGCAGCAAAGGAGGATAGGAGAAGAGTGATCTGACATTTGGCAGGAGGATTTTCGTGAAGGAAATCAGGACTTAGAGAGAGTCTAGAGGAGCTTGTTCCTTAGAGGATTTATAGCGTCGAAGAAATCTAGATCTGAGTCTTACTGGAGTCGCAACAGAAGAGGGAGAAGAAAACTAGTGTTACATTTGGTTGAGCACAGATGGAAGTCAATGGACTGAGGGATCAGGAAAGGTTGGATGGAGCATCCAATTTTGTCATCTGGAAGGCAAGGATCCTAGCAGTCCTAGACAAGAATCGCATCAAGGACTATGCCTTGAAGGTAGTTGATGTTACGGTCGACGATGATCTGCTGAAGAAGTACGAGGAGGCCTAGGCGAAGGCTAAATGCATGATTCTAGATGGATTCAAAGATCATGTGGTCCCACACAATGCTGAGAAGGAAACATCAAGGGATATGTGCGAGACGCTGACCAGCTTGTACCAGGGGACTTCCGTTCAACGGAAGATGCTATTGGAGAATCAGTTGAGACAGTACCATACACAGAAGGGAGAAGAGATCGATCCCTTCCTTCTCAAGTTGCAAGGGATTTGAGACCAGCTGACTTCCGTGGGGTCTACGCCAGATCTCGAGTTCATGGTCAGGACTGCCCTGAATGCAGTCACTGAAGACTGGGAGACATTTTTCCAGAGTATCTTGGGTAGAGCTTCTCTCCCCAGTTGGGAGGAGATGTGGGTAGCTCTTCGACGGAGGCTGACCAAGGCAGGGAGTAGAGGAAGAGGAGCCCGGGTCAAGAAGGAGGAGGAGGATGCAGTTCTCGCATCATCAAGACAGCAAGGATAACAACAAAGGAAGAAAAAGGATATAACCAAAGTTAGATGCTTTAGGTGTGGGGAATTGGGACATTTCGCTACACAGTGACCTTGGAAGAAGGGCAAGGAAGAAAAGTATAACTCGAAGGCTTCTCCAATGAAAGCTGACAAGGAGGATGATGACGAGGATTGTGCCATGAGTGCTCATGCACCTCTGGAGAAGAGGTGGGGCAACATCGAGTTGTATTCGGGAGGACTACACAGCGGCAAGATCCTTGAGGTGCCCAAACTCTTGGATCACATATGACTATGGGAGCCCTTAATGAAAATAGCAGAATGATGGGAGTAAGTTGGTGCAAGGGATGATGGAGAAACAATGGCAGAGCTAGAGTACCAAAGTTTGAAGCAATATAGTGAAGGTTGCAGCAGTGCGGGAGGAACAAAGTAGATTGCAGTAGCGCAGTAGCAGCAGAGGGTCAACACAAATTAGCAGCAGAGGTAGCTTCAACATAATAAGGTATCCAGACTTACCAGTATGTCACCCTTTGGGTGGCTATTCAGTTGCTTACTTCTCAACAATTGAGTTGCAGTGCAACAGTTACCAGTGGCAGTGCTATGGGAAACATGATGCAACATATTGAGAGGGAGCTGCAGTACATATGTAGCAGTGACAATGGCAGTGTCATAGGTAGCAGTAGAGGTTGCAACAGTGCAGTGGATGAAGCGCAGCAAGCCAAGCATTAGCAGCATAGAGGATCGATGTCATGGATCAGTGTGTGTTGTGCCCTACAACAACCCCCCATTTCATATCATTACTATTCCAAAACTATAATATGGAATGGGTCCCTTTTTAATTTTTGTTTTAAAGTTGGTATCAATTAAAGTTCTATTCCAAAAAGGCCTTTTCAATAAAACCAATCAAAAAACCAACGAAAAACGATTTATCTTTATCATTGCGATAAAGCGATCGCAAAGATCGCATATCGCAATGACAAAGGGAACACAACTTAGGGACATCTTGATTTTCGCCGATGCGAAATCGCTATCGGATATCGGCAAAGCATAAAGTAACACGATTAACAACCCCTTGCTCCGATGCGATGCGAAATCAGCAATCGGCAATCGGCAATAATGCTTAAACACAAATAAGCTCCCTCTCGCCCCGATGCGATGTGATATCGCTATCGGCGATCGGCGACTCACCATGCCCAAATTCTATAATGCCCTACTTGCTACTCCCGACACAATGCGATATCGCTATCAGCGATCGGGGATTCCAAATGGAACCGAAACAATGACTTAGGATTTTCTCGACGCCCGATTGCGAAAAGGTTAAAAAGCGCATTTTTCAAAGTAAAATCATAAAGGCAGTTTAATACGATTTATTCGTAATTAAGGCAATATCTTTTGAAAAGCCGCTCATCCGCATTCAACCGCCAAATCGCCCACGGCATGCTTCAAATAAATCATTCAGCCATTAACCGAAGCGACTGGTATTAATGAGATTGACAGGCCTTAACAGCCATTTATTGAAAACAACAAGCTTGCGATCTATCCACAGATTTGATCCGAAATCCATCTTAAGTCAATTGATCACCATGAATGCATCAAGATATATATACCCCAGTCTATTCAAATTCATGTTATTGTTGCCTGTATTACGCCTACCTTTTGCTCTGTGCAGGACTCTTCCACAGAGACAGATTTGAGTGGAATGGGAAAGAATTCCAAAAAGACTACAATGCCTACTGCTTCGCCAGCCGCAGGGCAATCTGTTATTGATTCAGGCAATAAAAATAAAGGGCTTATATCAGTTACGACGTGCCTGGGACTTACCAGAGCCACTTGGCAAGGAACATATAATTTGATTGAAGCCGAAGAGCCGAAGGTGACCGGGATACAAGTCTCATGCGATAGTACCAGCAAATCTGAGGCCAATCTAAAACACTTGGCCAATTCCTTTCTTCACAGAATAGCGGCCCAGGAGCAAATTCTCCCATATATAGATGTGGTAAGGTGGGCAATCCAAGAGATCCCAATTACCGATAGAATGTTCACCACTGCAGATGGGAGGATTTTCGGTTCTTTTCGAGCCGCAGATATAAGGCAAATGTATCATCTGCCGGCAGAAGAGAAAAAGTATAACACGGCATTTCTGGAGAAGTTCCGAGCAGAGAACAAGACCGAGTCCGAACCAATTCAAGGCTGGAGACAAAATCCAGCAAAGCACAAGCATGAATCCTCGAGTAAGTACTCAGTCGACTCTCTATGTTCTCCTTACTGCTATGCTGGAATTATGTTGTGTAGACTATGGGGATTACATGACTCCGCCAATTTTACCATAGAAATGGTCCCCTTAATGGAGGCGGCATGTAGTGGAGAGATTATGGATTGGGCAGATATATTATCCGATAAGTTAGCCAAGGCCATTTTTAATTTCAGATTTAATTCTCGCGTCACAGAAAGGTTCATTCCGCCATTTTATTACAGTGCCTATGTGTTGGATGTTTTATGTTTTAATTCTGAGTTTCCTGTGCTTGGATGGAGGTGGACGTCGCAAGACCCCACACCCATCCACATATATCATCAAAAGTTGTGGAAGACCAACTACAAGCACCACCTACATCAAATCTACAACGGTTTTATGTTTCCAATTTATTACTCCATTTTTGATAAGCCTGCCCCGAAGATTTCTGAACAAGCAGGGGTAGATTTAACCGCAATAGCAAGTTGGTTTGGAGAGGAGAAGTTTACCTACATTAGAGTTTTTGGCAGTCAGGCCAGGCCCCATGTGCTCCCACTTTACATCCCTAATAAGTTACTTGCTAGGGAAGTAGCTTATCAAATCAATGCTGATGGGGTTACTCAGACCCTGAAAAAAGCGAAAAAGCATGTCTAGCCCTCTTTTCCTTTGCGAATTGGAATTTACACCCTGCATGACATCAAGCATGCAGAGAAGGAAGCTAGGAAGATAAATTCGCTGACTCTGGCTACTCTGCCAAGCAGGCAGTATGATCCAAGGAAAATCGCTTACAATGCGCTCGACCAGGCCAAATTGGCCAAGGTCAAGCACAAAGAATATAGATTCGAGGATTTGTTTGCATCGGCCGAATCGTTGTATCAAGTTAAATCGCTTGCCAGAAATATATACAACGATGAGCGGCTAGCTGAATTTAACAGGATTAGAGAACAGAGGTTGCAAACTCTGCCTCTAGACCTATTAGCGACTACTCCAACGACGACAAAATCAAGCGAGCCTGAGCAGCGAAGTAATACACCACCTCCTACTACATCAAAGCAGCATGAGGAAGTGCATAATCAGAGGCAGGAAGAAACCCAGGAAAATGTGCAGAGGCAGGATGAAACCCAGGCGAAAGCCCAAGAAGGGAGCAGCTCAAAAGTTAATGATGATACACAAATTGATCCAAATTTGCTCCAGCAATGGCAGCAATTCAACTCAATCATCGGCAACCTAGAGTGCTCGAAAGATGATGAGGTTTCTAAAGAAGGCGACACACAGGAAGCGACATCAAAACAGGTTTCGGGCGAAACCAGCGACCCACCCAAATCAAAAGAAACAGAAATAATTCCTAAGGGTCCATCGGGCGAAATCATTTTGCAAATTGAAGAGATTCCCCCTTTGGATGTATTTTACAGCCCAAAGCATAAAGCTGTTGTAAAGCGACAGAGGAAAAGGAGAAGGGCTGATTAACCTTCCCTATTCCCTGAATTAACAGTAACGGGCAATGTTGTATGGAAAGAGGAATTTAATCCCTCCGATGACTTAACCAAGCTATCGCAATACGCTGGAGCATATTCGGCGACGACCATTGATAAAGCATCGGAGATGAGCAGTTTATTGAAAGTGAAAGATCAAGATATATTTTCGCTACAAGCTCAATTATCGAAAGTTCAGCAGAAGGCAGAGCAGGCGGAGCAGGCTAGTACAGCAGCAAAATAATTATCAGCTGACTAAGAAATTACAAGGGGAGAAACAGAGGATTGACGAGAGCGCAATCCAAAGGCAAAAGAAGCTATCGGTAGCATTGGAGCAATTAAGAATATCGACTGAGGGAACGATAAAAGCTAAAGATGAGCAAATCGCTCAATTGTCAACTCAAATTGAGCAAATGAAAAGGCTCCCTCAGGTAGATGAATTCAAAGCAGAGGCACTTCAATTAAATAAGGCATTGATTAATCAGGTTAAGCTCCTATGTCAGCAAATTACCCAGGCAGAACCATTGTGCGAGTTAGTAGCATCCATAAGCGAAAAGGTAGAAAAGGCAAGGATAGATTTCGATCAGGCCGAAGAAACACTGACAAGTTTTCTGGAATGGAAAGATTCCGATCAAGGCCAGGCAACTAATCTACCAAGAATTCTGGAATCGCACAAAGAAATACTATTCACAGAATGGCAATCAAAGTTAATGAAGGAAGAAAGAGCGTTTTTTAGATGCAAAGAAACCACTGGTAATTTGGTTGAATTAGTAAATAATATGCTTTATTTGTCTAATATGATTTCCCAATGTACTCCAGGCCAATTAACAGCAACGAAGATGTTGGAGCATTCATGCTACTCGGAGCTGGAGAAAAATGGAAGATTAATCGCGCGGATCAACAGTTTAACATGGGATTCCTATTGGTTCTTCTTAGTGAAGCCATACAGCCAAAGAGACGCCTTAAAATGCCTTACAGATGCTATCGGGTAAATCATACCCGACATTCAGGATGCCACCTTTGCTACCCAATTCAGCTTGCGCCTCAACAGACCGCCAGAAGTGGAGCCGATGCTTGCGATAAGCCAGCTCAGGTTTAAAGGCAAATAGCCTGAGTCATGATTCACATCGCCGAATGCCAGATCGCCCAAAGGAGATAGATTGCATTTACTGATGCCAATTTAGTAGGATTTTGTTCCATAGATTTTTTTTTATCTTAGTAGTATTTATAGACCCTTTCATGCATTTAGAAAGGGTTCTAAAGTTTTCTATATGACTTAAACCCTAAAGTTGCACTATTGTACTTCAGGGATATTCTTTTATGAAACTGGACCAATTATTTTGAGTTTAATTAGGAAGGTCGTTATGCAAATGTGCACTACTGTCTTTGTTTAAAAGCATTTCTGTGTTGAAGGAAGAATTGTGAATAGTGATTGATATCTGGGATTCATTAGTAGCTCACATGGTACTATTATCTACGTCTGTACTCATTCCTGTTATATGAATTGTTATTTGAATCGCTCTTGCTATTATCACTTATTATATTATATATATATATATATTATATATATATATATATATATATATATAGATATATATATATTATTTATATGTGTGTGTGTGTGTGTGTGTGTGTGTGTGTTGCTTATTTCACGCATCTTTATGCATCCCACTATTGGTTGTTTATGCATGCTCTCTTCAATTCGTATATATGATTCGATGATATAAATAGTGAATGCAGTAATTTGTATTAATCGCTTCATTTTGACTATTCATATGGAGTAATCTTTGAATGCTTGAATATCTCATGTTTATTTTACAGAGTCATCTATATGCATGTTAAATAGATAAGGATTATTTAACACTGCATTCCGAATGAATAAGTTGTTCCCGGGATTAGTATTAGTTTCCCTATTTTTGCCAATAGAATAAGCTAGTTGCCTATCATCAAAAGCAGACTATTCATCACCCATCCATCCCTTTTATTCATTATCGGGAAACTGGTCCCGTTATCTCTAGTCGGAGCCACCATCCCAACGGAAAAGGAGCTGTACTAAGGTCTGGACCGGGTGGTTATCCCCCAATGTTGTTGCAGCGATTTTCGAGGCATCAACACATTTATATCAGTAGTAATATGAAAAGGATATTTTACAAAATCTTGTTGTTTAATCATCAACAATGTCAGGTTTTGACTTGCATTAACTAGCCTTTTCAATTGCTCTGCATGGACTAAAGAAGATTCTAGCTTCTTCTTATGTGCTCTCACAATGTATTATTTTCTATCCTTAAACAAGTGACACGTATTCTCATGGCGATGTAAGATTGCCTTTCTATCAAATAAATATGGACTACCCAACACAATACCTGTAATGTCAAGTGGTACTACATCTAGTTCAACCTAATCAATATAATGCACTGTTATGGCGAAGCGCAAGATGCACTTCTTTGAGACTTGTAAGTTTGCATCCTTGCATATCCACCCAAGTGGATAAGGTTTTGGATGTGGAATTGTCTCAAGTTTCAGCTGTTTGACCAAGTCTTCTGAGTTGAGATTAGCTTGAGACCCCCTATCAAAAAGTGTGTCTATCTTTGTGTGGTTTGAGATTATCATCACATGAAATAGCTCTGTCCTCCTCTTTTCATTTTGAGTTTCTATGTAACAGTTTAATGTGCTAGATTTGGTATTTTTTTCTTGTACAACCTCTTTCCCCTTTATGTTATTTACTACCATGGCAATAATTTTGGTCTCATCACCTGATTTAGACCCTAAGTCCTCTTCAACAGTTGCTACAATTTTTTTCCTTTTCTTTGGTTTTGTCTTTGGTTTTATATTTCTCTGGTTTCAGCTCTAGATGAAGCTTCCAACAGTGGTCTTCATCATGGCTTGTTTTTGAACAGTTCTTGCAAAAGAATTGCCCTTTTTCCTTTCTAGAGTTTGCAATCCTTTTTCTTCCTTCTCCTTTAAAGTCACTACCATCATTTCCATCAAAAGTGTTTTTCCCTCTAGCCTCTAAATGTGTAGCTTGTACACAAACTTCGTCTAGACTATTAGGATTGAACATAAGGATAGTATGTCTAAGATAGCTGTCCAAACCACCTATATATTTTAGCAAGGTGTCTTGACATTGTAAATCTACCCCTAATAAGAGTGCTCTTCTCCTAAACTCTTAGGTGTAGCCTTGAAAATTTTGTCCCTTTATTTGTTTAAAACTTTGCCAATTCATTATAGCCTTTTGTAAATGAGCAAGAGGATAAAATTGCTTTTTAATTTTGGAAATAAATTTAGCCCATGATAAATTAAGCTTACCATGTTTTTGAATTTCATCCTTGGTCTTGGCTTCCCACCATACCAATGCTTCTCCTTCCATCCTTAATGAGGCTAATTGAATCTTGGTGTCGTCAACCTGTAAGTTCTGTATCCTTAAATAAACTTCCAATTGTCTTATCTAGTTGTCAAGTTTCTTTACATTGACTTCACCATTAAACATGGGTAATTCAAATTTAACATCTAGCTTTAAAATTTCACTTTTCCCTGAAGATTTAAGATTATGAGGTTGATTTATTGAGGTAGAGGATGACGATGTAGAGGAAGAGGATGACGATGGGGATGGTGGATCACCATTTCCTCCATGTCCTTTCTTTGAATTATCATCACCTTTCTTTCCCCGTGAAGATCACTCTCCTTATTTCTGATGTTTAGACCCTTCTCCAACCAGCCTATCATTCATTTCCTAGTATAATATTCTTACCATCTCAGTCATGTCCAGAAAAATCATTTCTGAATACCCGTTCTTCTTCTCTTTGATACATGTCTTTAAGAACTTCTGCTCCCTTTCTAGACATACTTGAAGCTTCTTCCAAGGCTATTGAGGGTGAATTAGAAGGTGGTGATAATGGCACCCTAGCCCTCCTTGGTTGAGGATTATCTTGTGATCTAACCAATTGTCCTTTCCCTCTTTGAATCTTAAGCCTGGTAAGCATTAAAACTTGCAAAATAGTCAAAAATATCTTTGCACAAAACTAATACTTCTCTCCATTTTTAGAAAATTCCCCCTTCAAGAAATTCTTCAATGATGACATGAAGAAAGAGCTCATGAAGGTGAAGGACATGGTGTAGATTCCAGATTGGATCAAAGAAAAACTGTTAAGCTTCATGCATAAAATATTCCCCAGAATCATCTGATCTGAAAATGGAAGTACCTGAAAATGTGTGTAAGGTATCCATCTTCATTAATTTAAATGTGTGCAAAATACTTCTTGTCTTGCAATTGAAGCGAAGTGCTTTTGATAAATTTCTGAGTCTTATGTGTGAAGGAGGATTATTTCAATTTACTATTTAACATATCAAAATCAGATTTGTTTAGCAATATATCTTCAGCATAAAATGACGCAGATGTTTGATGAGCAGTTCACTGCTCCTGGGCTACATCTGCTCAATCAAGCCACCCAAAATGAGCTTGTTCTCTTGTATTAAAATGCTTCAAAATGTTAATACAAGTGTAAAAATGTCTCAATAGGAAAATGTGAAAGCAAAAGCAGATTCAAAATACATGAAAAAGCTAAGATTTCCTTTCCAAAATCACTAAACAGTGAAAGATTACCCAATACAGTGCCTTCTCCAAATGGCCCTAATGGATCAAAAAGCTTCCCTAAAGCTAAAATGGTTGTAGAACACCTCTACTGCCTCTGGAACCTGTCCCAATAGCTCTAGAATTTTGAAAATAGCTACAAATGACTATTGGTTGACTTCAAATGGTTAAGCATACCCTAAAATAGCTCCAACTTCCTCTTGGCCCTAATGGCTCTCTTGGCTTCCTTGAAGCAAACGGGGTGGAAGATGAACTCCAATGTCTCTAGAACCTATACCAGTGGCTCCAAAATGATGAGAAGATATGAAAAAAAAAAATCATCCAAAAGGGCTCTCCCCTCCAAAAGTTATGACCAACTGAAGTTTTCCCTAGTTTGGCCTAAAAAAAATCCACTAAATTCAGATGAACTGGAGTTAGGCCCACTAAAAATGGCATATCCACCAAAAATGGTGCTCTCTA
This sequence comes from Pinus taeda, assembly GCA_000404065.3. Taxonomy (NCBI): domain Eukaryota; kingdom Viridiplantae; phylum Streptophyta; class Pinopsida; order Pinales; family Pinaceae; genus Pinus; species Pinus taeda. The sequence goes on along the minus strand of APFE030459160.1, from coordinate 114,704 downwards.
CCAACTTAACTGCTAGTCTGAATGCAACCGTTAGCACTAATCGTGCGCATGTGAGCACGTGCATCCTTAATTGTCCGGGTTTACCGTTGTCGTCGAGTTTAAGCCTGTGGTTCCACGCCAGGGTCATATAGTTAGAGGCTGGCCCATTTTTGTGCCCAAACGAAACCTATTTAAACTTCAAATATACAATGAGCCCTATGGTTGTTAAGAACCAATGTTAGGTGGGCTGGTCGGGCCTGTGATCTGGCGGCCACCTGACATCGGGTCGATTCCTGCGAGCTTCATAAAATTTTGCCAAAACAAATTTGCAGTCGAGGGCCCATGTGGTCGCCTTTGGGTAGGCCACATGTTAGCTGTCGATTGGTCATCCAAAACAGAATATTCCTGTGAATATTTGGGGAAATATTCCATGGCATATTCTTTGAAATATTCTTTTTTAATTTTTATTTTTTAAATTCAATTTTTGCAGTTTATTGGGCATTTTCAAAATGCAATAACTACTTCATATGGTGTTGGATTTGAGTGTCGTTTATGGCTGTAAGAACGTATCGACAAGGCCTATTCGGTCATTCATGTTGCAAGTGTTTTTGAATATTTTCAATTTTTGGGCCTTTTCCATGACTTGGACTTGAGCTCCTGATCACACCTCCCAAATATGAAGCTTTTGGACCCCAAAATCTCACTAAAGTGATGAAAGTGAACTAAAAAGTAAATTAGAGAATAACAACATCATCCTGTTTTATGTAGCCCTCCAAAATTTTTCCTGACTTGCCAACTGTCCTCATGGCGAATTTTGTTGAATGAGCCATGTACTTGTGTCGAATCCTGACCAAGTTTTCTCACCATAAAAATCTGACATTCTCAAAATAGCAATGACACTTACTAAACTTTGTGCCCTCTTTTCTTGCATGCCTTTCCATCTCATGGAATATTGCAATGCTTTGCACCGACACTTCATTTTCTGCACCAATCGACATGAAATGCACCTTGTGCAACATACGACAACAACAACAAGTTGACAATGAAATGTGCTATAAAATTGATACAACCTAGCTGTATGTGCTTTGGACGATGAGTTGGATACAAATTCCAACAATGAGAAACATGATGTCCCTTCTTTTGACAAAATGTGCAACTTTGCATCACTTTCTGTGAAATTTTTCTTTGCCTCTTCTGCTTCATGTGTGCTTTCTTTTCTAACCAGCGACTTGAAGCAACATGGTTAAATACACCAAAAACTGTGCAAAAAACCTTTCTTCCATTTGAATAAGAAAAATTATCATTCTTTGCTAAAACATAATCAAATTGGTCATGTGAATGTTTATACCTCTTTTGCTACATGGAATGTCCATCCTTTTTTTCTTCTAGAGATGATGAACTAGCGAAAGAGAGAGCTTTCTTCTTCAGACTTTCATCAATGTGCTTATCTAGAAAACTATTTGAACTTGAAGGCTCGCCAAAAGTGACATGCTTATCCTCTACTTGCTCCAATGAAGGCTTAACACAATGGCAATCAACTTGAAAACAAACTTGACATGTTTGTGTATTAGAACCTCGAACAAAAGTTCTTTTCAAATCTGCATCACATGCATTCAAATATTTGAATTCTTCGCCATTAGACTACACATATCTAAGACCAACATTCTTGGGTCTCTCAACAACTGAAATAAGATCATCCATGCCTTGCACGTGCTTGCCCAAAGCTTTGCATTCTCGATAACCCATCTTAAACATTAATTACGACCCTATACCTCTTGTATGTTTTTCAAAAGAACCAACACACTTTTCAATAGAGGAAATTGAAAACAAGTTTGGATGGTTTACCTCCTCATCAGGCATTTTCTTGGACAAAGCTTCTTGAGTTTGAAGGAGTTGTTTCTCCATGTCATGCAACCTTTTGAGAATTACTTCCTTCTCTTCCTTCATAGCCAACAATTGTGCATGAAGCTTAACACTTTCTCTTTGATCGAATATGAGAATCTGCACCATGTCCTTCACCTTAATGAGCTCTTTCTTCATGTCATCATTGAAGAATTTCTTGAAGGAGGAATGTTCATTTATAGAAGAAGTTGACATTATGTAAATGATCAAATAAACAAAAGGAACTTCTAAATAAGATTTCTTAAATCTTTCAATCAAATGACAAGCTTTAACCAAATCTCAAACAAAAAAAGCACTTCTTATTCAAGCAGTATCTTGTGTTATAGCTCCAACACAAACCCCAATAGCTTTTGCAGAAAACACTGATCAAGTAAGTTTATTTTTCAAAGGTAATCTTGAGATAATTTGGAATAAGGAAAAAGTATTGTTGAAGACTAACCTTTCCAAGACTTAGATATCAATAGCTATATTTTCAACTCAAGCAATCTCATTCAAGAAACCATTTGCAACACATAAAATAGTCAATCTCTTACACTGTTGGAAATGCTGAGTAAAAACTCTAGCCTCTAATGCTCTAATACTAAGCTCTAATACCTTCTGATCTAAAAATGGAGGTACTTGAAAATGTGTGTGAGGTATCCATCTTCACTAATTTAAATGTGTGCAAAATACCTCTTGTCTTGCAATTGAAAAAAATAATTTTTGGTAAATTTCTGAGTCTTATGTGTGAGGGAGGATTATTTCAATTTATTGTTTAACATATCAAATCAGATTTGTTTAGCAAGATATCTTCAGCATAAAATGACACAGATGTTTGATGAGCAGTTTACCCCTCCTGGGCTACATCTATTGGATCAAGCCTCCCAAAATGAGCTTGTCCTCTTTTATTAAAATGCTTCAAAATGCTAATACAAGTGTAAAAGTGCCTCAATAGGCAATTCTAAATGAAAAAAAGGATTCAAAAGACATGAAAAAGCTAAGAATGCCTTTCCAAAATCACTAAACAGTGAAATATTACCCAATACAGTGCCTTCTCCAAATGGCCCTAATGGCTCAAAAAACTTCCCTGAAACTAAAATGGTTGTAGAACACCTCTACTGCCTCTGGAACCTATCCCAATAGCTCTGGAATGCTGAAAATAGCTGAAAATGACTATTGGTTCACTTCAGATGGTTAGGCATAGCCTAACACAGCTCCAACTCCCTCTTGGCCCTGATGACTCTCTTGGCTTCCCTGAAGCAAATGGGGCTCAAGATGAACTCCACTGGCTCTGCAATCTATACCAGTGGCTCAATAATGATGAGAATATATGAAATCAAAAACAATTTCATCCAAAAAGGTTCTCCCCTTCAAAAGTTATGACCAACTGAAGTTTTCTCCCATTTGGCCTTAAAACACTCCACTAAATGTGGATGAACTGGAGTTAGGCTTGCCAAAAATGGAAAATCAGCCAAAAATGACATGCTCCACCAACTTAATTGCTAGTATGACCACATTTGTTGGCACTAACTATGTGCATGTGAGCACGTGCACCCTTAACCATCGGGGTTTACCATTGCCGCCGAGTTTAAGACTTGGTTCCACGCCGGGTTCATATGGTTAGGGGCTAGCCCCTTTTTGTGCCCAAATGAAAACTGTTTAAACTTGAAATATGCAATGATCCCTATAGTTGTTAAGAACCAATGTTAGGCAGGCTGGTCGGGCTTGTGGTCTAGAGGGCACCCGACATGGGGTTGACTCGTGTGAGCTCCATAAAATTTGACCAAAACAAATATGCAGTCTAGGGGCCACGTGGTGGCCTCTAGGTAGGCCACATGTCATCTCCTAATTGGTCATCCAAAACAAAATATTCCTGTGAATATTTTAGGGAATAGTCCATGGAAAATTCCAAGGAATATTCCTCAGGATATTCTTTTTTAAAGGTTTTTTGAAAATTCAAATTTTGTAGTTTATTGGGCATTTTCAAGATGTGATAACTCCTTCATACGGTGTCGGATTTGAGTGTCATTCATGGCAACAGGATCATATTGACGAGGACTATCCAATCATTCAGGTTACAAGTGTTTTTGAACACTTTCAGTTTTTGAGTCTTTTCCATGGCTTGGACTTGAAAAGTTTGATGCAAGATTGCATGTGAAATAAGTTTTAGTTGAAATTCCTTCAATTGAATTTTACTTGTTGTTGCAAAATTTTTCCATGGAGGTGTAGAAGATGGGTATGATGCTCACTTATATTGCAGCAATGACATTTTGGTTCAGCTCTTAGTCACCCGCATGTTTTTTGGATGATGTACCTGTTGTTGGTATTTGAAAAGAAGAGTTGAAGTTGCACATGTATATAGAGGTTGTTCATTATGCGCTACAAGCAAGCCTAGCAATAGGAATTTCGGTTTTTATATTACATTGTCGATACCTTCTAGATGATGGGAAATTGTTCTATGGATGTTGTTGGAGGGTTACCATTCTCTATGACATGAATTCCAGATTTGTGGAGAATCAGTCTCCTCATCTCCATTTTTTGTAATCATAGAGCTTTTGGGGTCCAAAGGCTTCTCATCTAGAAGGTGTGATTAGGTGATCATGTCCTAATAGGAAAAAATGCTCAAATTTTGGTTTGCTCGGAATGGCCCTGATGACTCAAAAAGCTTCCCTGAAGCTAAAATGGTTGTAGAACACCTCTACTACCTCCAGAACCTATCCCAATAGCTCTGGAATGCTGAAAATAGTTGAAAATGACTATTGGTTCTCTTCAAATGGTTAAGCATAGCCTAACATAGCTCCAACTACCTCATGGCCCTTATGACTCTCTTAGCTTCCCTAAATCCAATGGAGCTAAACATGAACTCCAAATCCTTTGTAACTTGTACCAATGGCTCCATAATCATGAGAATATATGAAGTCAAAAAAAATGTCATTCAAAAAGGTCCTCCCTCTCAAAAGTTATGACTTACTGAAGTTTTCTCTAGTCTGGCTTAAAGAAAATCGACTAAATGTGGATGAAGTGGAGTTAGACCTGCTAAAAATGGAAAATCCACCAAAAATGGCACACTCTACCAACTTAACTATAACTATGACCACAACCGTTAGCACTCACTATGCGCATGTGAGCACGTGCACCCTTAACCGTCAGGGTTTACAATTGCCGTCGACTTTAAGCCTTTGGTTCCACGCCAGGGTCATATGGTTAAGGGATGGACCTTAGGGGATGGCCCCTTTTTGCACCCAAATGAAACTTGTTTAAACTTTGAATATACAATGAGCCCTATTGTTGCTTAGAACCAACGTTAGGTGGGCTAGTCGGGCCTGTGGGCTAGCGACCACCTGACCCGGGATCGATTCCTGCGAGCTCCATAAAATTTTGCCAAAACAAATATGTAGTCTAGGGGCTAGGTGGCATCCTCCAGGTAGGCTATGTGTCAGCTCCCGATTGGTCATCCAAAACATAATATTCCCGTGAATATTTTGGAAATATTATAGGGAATATTCCTTGAAATATATTTTTATTTTTTATTTTTTATTTTTTAAAATTCAAATTTTGCAGTTTATTAGGCATTTTCAAAATGAAATAACTACTCCATATGGTGTCAGATTTGAGTGCCATTCATGATATTAGGATCGTACCGATGAGGCCTATTCCATCATTCAGGATGCAAGTGTTTTTGAACACTTTCAATTTTTGAGCCTTTTCCATGGCTTGGACTTGAGCTCTTGATCACACCTCCCAAATGAGAAGCTTTTGGACCCCAAAAGATCACTGAAGTGATGAAACTAAATTGAACGGTAAATGAGAGAATAACAACGTCATCCTCTTCTATGTAGCTTCCAAAAATCTTCCCGACTTGCCAGTTGTCCTCATGGCGAATTTTGTTGAATGAGCCATGTACTTTTGTCGAATCCTGACCAAGTTTTCTCACCATACAAACCTGACATTCTGAAAAAAACAATGACACTTACTGAACTTTGTGCCCTCTTTGCTTGCATGCCTTTCCATCTCATGGAATCTTGCACTGCTTTCCACCAACACTTCGTTCTCTGCACCAATCAACACCAAATGCACCTTGTGCAGCATAAGACATCAACAACAAGTTGAGAATGAAATGTCTTATGCAATTGACAGAACCTAGCTACATGTGCTTTGGATGATGAGTTAGATGCAAAGTCCAACAATGAGAGACATCATGACCCTTCTTTTGACAAAATGTGCAACTTTCCATCACTTTCCGTGAAAGTTTTCTTTGCCTCTTCTACTTCCTATGTGCTTTCTTTTTCAACTGGCAACTTGAAGCAACATGGTTAAATCCACCACCAAATGTGCAACAAAATTTTCTTTCATTTGAATAAGAAAAATTATCATTCTTTACTGAAACATAATGAAACTGATCATGTGAATGTTTATACCTCTTTTGCTGCATGGAATGCCAATCCTTTTTGTCTTCTAGAGACGATGAACTGGCGAAAGAGACAACTTTCTTCTTCATACTTTCATCAATGTGCTTGTCCAGAAAACTATTTAAACTTGAAGGCTCACCAAAAGTGACATGTTTATCCTCTACTTGCTGCAATGAAGGCTTAACACAATGGCAATCAACTTGAAAACAAACTTGACATGTTTGTGTATTAGAAATTGGAACAAAAGTTCTTTTCAAATCTGCATCACATGCATTCAAAGATTTGAATTCTTTGCCATTAGACTGCACATATCCAAGACCAACATTCTTGGGTCGCTCCACAACTGAAATAGGATCAACCATGCCTTATGCATGCTTACCCAAACATTTTCCTTCTTGATAGCCCATCTTAAACATTAATTTCGACCCTATACCTCTTGTATGTTTTTCAAAAGAACCAACACACTTTTCAATAGAGGAAATTGAAGACAAGTTTGAATGGTTCACCTCCTCATTAGGCATTTTCTTGGACAAAGATTCTTGAGCTTCAAGGAGTTGTTTCTCCATGTCATGCAACCTTTGGAGAATTTCTTCCTTCTCTTCCTTGATAGCCAACAATTTTGCATGAAGCTTAACACTTTCTCTTTGATCCAATATGAGAATCTGCACCATGTCCTTCACCTTAATGAGCTTTTTATTCATGTCATCATTGAAGAATTTCGTGAAGGAGGAATCTTCACTTATAGAAGAAGTTGACATCATGTAAATCGTCAAATAAACAAAAGGAACTTCCAAATAGAGTTCTCAAAGCTTTCAATCAAATGACAAGCTTTAACCAAATGTCAAAGAAAAAACCCCTTCTTATTCAAGCAATATCTTGTGTTATAGTTGCAACACAAACCCCAATAGCTTTTGCAGAAAACACTGATCAAGTGAGTTTGTTTTTTAAAGTTAATCTTGAGATAATTTGGAATAACGAAAAATTATTGTTGAAGACTACCCTTTCCAAGACTTAGCTATCAATAGCTATCTTTTCAACTCAAGCAAACACATTCAAGAAACCATTTGCAACACATAAAACAGTCAGTCTCTTACACTATTTTAACACATTTTTTTTTTTGCACAAAAAGGAAATGTCAAGTAAAAATTCTAGCTTCTAATTCTCTAAGACCTCCCAATTCTACTTGGACTATTGAAAGATAAGCAATGCACTAAGAGACTTCCTGTTACACTTCCTAGATGCGCTATTTAGAAACTGCGCCAGCCTCTGTGTAAGGCAACCGTTTATGTGGTCCTTTTTACTTCATCATACTTTTGCTATAGCTCACGCACCTATGTTTCTAGCTGTTATATATTCGGGTCATCTAGTACAATAGCGAGAACCTCGAATGATTCCTCAAACAACTTTGTGGAGTCATTCACTAAACTGTTGTCCTCCACTGATGCTGCCGTAATCATGATGGCGCACTGTTTCTTAGCCTTTGGAGGGGTTGAAGGATATGCATTCAGCTGAATCTTGGTTCAACTCCATCTAAACCTTGGCCATCATTTCCTTAGCCTCACACACCCTACAATTAGTTTTCGGATGCACCCCTCCGCTAGTCCATTTACTTGGATAGCCAGCTCCGGGACCATCTGGAAAGGTTCGTTGACCACCTACAAAATTTTTTGGTTCTATGCCACTACTTCATCATGATGTAGGCTCAATTGTTCAATGTTAATGTGATGCTCACTCATCAGCTGGAGCGCGCGACCTTCCCTGGCTTGCAGTGTTGTAGTGACTCCATCCTACAAAACATAGAGCATCTCCCGAGGGAGCAGAACCATATTTATATAAACTCACTTCAGTGCACTAACCATAGGCTTGTTGGCCTCAATTTCTGTAACTAGTGTTACCTCTGGAACCACTATAATGTTGGTTATTCGGGCATGCAGTGCCTAGTGCGATGGTAGTTGATATAGTACCAGCATGCGCAGTGCACACCTACAACTCCTCTATCTGTGCTCAGAGAGCCCCCAACACCATCTCGTGTTTCTCTATGAACTATTGGAGGACCTTCGTGGTGATGTCACGCACCGTCTCCACAATGTCATGTAGATATTCCTCAGTGAGGGGGATTGGGTTGAAAGAAGTCTTTGAGGCCTTCAATTTCTTCCATGGCCCCCCCTGTTCTCTTGGGTGCTAGAATTTCACCTATTTGGATGTCGTCTACAGGTCCTTGACACCTTCCTCTAGATCTATTTTCTATTCAGGTGAAGAAAACTTCTAGCCTTCGTGCTCCTTCTCTACTGCCTTTTGTTGCTCTTTTGTTGCCTTCTCCTGCTCTTCTGCTGTCTTCATAGTGTGTCGTAGCACCTGGGAATTCGCTACTGCTACTTCTTTCGAACTGCACCATCCACAATTTTACCTCCTCCTTCTTCCTCTGCGCAGTGGATTTCTCTGCTTCCACCGTAGAGCTGGCTCGAGTGTGTCACTCCAGCGACCATGACTAAAGGATGACGAAGATGACATCATCCGTCGCCAGGTAAGGTAGCTTGTGCCACACCTTCATAGGGTCCTTCCACACCCTGATATAAACATAGTGGAAGTCTGCCTTGAACTCCGTGAAGCTCTGCAATGGGTGATAACCATGGCTTATAGTTAATCCCCATTTTGATGTTTATCTCCGTGAACACCCAGAATATATTACTGTCCTTGATTTTCTGCACATCTCTAGTTGCCCACAGTGAAGTGTACTTCACTATCTCCAAAAGATCCTGTGCAATCATTGGGAACTTGCTGTCCTCGGGAAATTCCCAAGCCACCAAAACTATGGATAGCAGAAGCCATGCATAGTAGAAAGTCTTCCCCTGTTCCTGTGCCTCGCGAAAATTCTCTAAGAACTCTTTGCACAAGTAATCCACCTAGTTAAACTAGATCCCTTTTACACATTGCACAGCAAGTGCAACCACCTCAGTGGGTACATCATCCGTGCGACACTTCCGCATAACCTTCCCAGCCGGTATCTGTGGTGCGACTCTAGCCCCAGCATTGTTGAAGCTAGAAATTGTGTACCCTCTCTTGTTCTTCTCTAGCTTGATGTTTTTCTTCATGTCCTCTACGATGGCCAAATCATCACTCTTACCCTCTGATATATTCACTAGATCCATCCCTTTGCAAGTAAGCCAGGTAATTCTATGGATTAAGTGGTCCGTGATGGGGATGGGCTCCTCAAGCCACAGGCACCCATCATGCACCAAGTAGAGCAGCCACTTGATGACAAAATTAGTCACTGGGGCGTGATGGTAATGCGGCACCCAGAGTAGGTTTAACAGTCCCACCTTCTCCACACTTCGCAGCCATTGTTGTGACTCCAAATCTATAACCCCCAGCGGTGTGTTTTTATTCTGGCACATGAGCTGCGTGGTTGCCAAATGTGGGAATTTCTCATGGTCCATGAGATCCTCGTCTTAAAATTTTAATACCGGCATTCACCCCAAGTGCGCTCCATAAAAAATGACCTCATCGGGGAGGGACAGAGTTTGTAGAGAGCTCTTGCTCTCATCTAGGTCCTTGGGTACCCTTGCTTTCCCCTTCCTTGCAGGAACATACGTAGGTAGCCTAGTCGGAGGGTCTTCACCCTCGGTTTCCACCTCCATCTCTATGTCTTCCTCGTCTTCTACTAGGATTTCTTTGAATTCTTCCTCCTCATCAGTTTCCAAGTTGACTACCTTCCCCTTTTCTTCCATCATGAGCCTGGTCCTTAACAGGTTCCTGGGGGACACGCGCGCCAGTACCATAGGCTGCTTATCTTTCTTGGGTCTCAGTGTGCTCAGTGATTTAGGGATTTCTACAACTATCCTGGCACTTTCTGGAGCTTCTCCTACCATCATGGCCTGCATGGCCTCCTCAGTGGTCATTGCTTCGGTATCCATGGCTTCCTCAGGCACTGCCATACTGCTATTCCACAATTCTCTCGATGGCTTAGGTAAGTGCTCAAACAATGGCTTCGACTTCAAAAGATCGAAGAAATCTAGGTTCATGAATCTCTGGGTGTGTAATAGCTCAATTCTCAAATTGCCAAGTGTTTTTGCTGGGAAACCCTTTGCAATTTATAACGCCTTTTGAATTTGAATTCGGCCATTCTCTCCACATTCAGTCCATTAATGCTCACTTGGCAACATGTTTTCACAAATCTAGCCCATAAAGCTTGCCTTAAATGCCGACCGCCTGCTGCAATTGGTCTCACACCAAGCATCACATCGTGAATAGTCACTGTAATGGTCACTTTCTAGCTAACCTGTGCAGTCGTGTAGCTACCCTCGCACTGTCACAGACCTTGTGACACTTTGCTACTATGCACAATCCCAATATCGCGCAAATCCCAGGTAGAGTAGCTTATAGTCTCGTGCGTCCTTTCAGCTGCCTGGAGTGCTAATACTATGCTTCCCTTGATTAGTCAGATGGTTGGGCCACCTGTGTATGGCTTCAAATGACTACCATTTGCTTTTCCTGGGAAGAGTTCAACATTTAATTTCACCAATTGCACCGCGCCACCATCTGCGATATCCTTAATAACATACGATCCCAACCAATGCATTCCTAGCTTCTGTAGGAATTTATCAAACTTACGATCATATAACAATACCAAATCATTCACCTTAAAGGTGCGAAACTTAATATGTCAATTGTGCCAGACATTTTCGCGCTGCTTTTGTACCTACTGGTGGAATCCAACCAAAAGTCGTTCTTCTTCGAGCTCCTCCAACTGTGCGAGCCTCTCCTCCAGGGATCTGTTGTTGGAGTTACAATTTGTGACCAAAATTTGAGCTCTAAGCCCTAAAACTTCCACTAGGTGATCCTGTGCCCAACGAAAGACTCACGAGGAGGAGCAATAATTGTACTTAAATTATATGTATCTTGAAAGAACAATAAATTAACTTCATTGTCATTAGTATAATGGTCAAAGATTAGAATACCAATGTGACACTCAGATTTACTGGGATCTTCCAAAGATTCCAAAATTTAACAACTTACCACTTCATATTTTTCATCCAAATATGTATGAATTAAAGAAAATTCAAGATCCTTTGAATTAAAAGAGCATCCCAATTCACAAATGGAGATTGTGAACTATGAGAAACAAATTCTGAATGGGTACCGTGAAAATTCAATCCCTTAGAAGAAGAGAGGATTTGATGTGATATACTTGAATATACATCACCATATGTGCTAATGGAAACATATATATCACCATGATGATTATCTAATGTCCTAACTTGGATGTGAGGTTTAGAGTCATTTGATAGGTTATCAATATTGGAAGATCAAAGCTCATCTAGAAAGGAAATATTATCATATTAAAAGAGGGAGGAAAGTTAAGACATTTATTCAATGGTTTTCTCCTATATATATGAAGTGAAAGTACCTCATCCTTGATTATGACTTAAAAAAACAAGTTCATTATCATTAAAAATTGACATAGGTAAAAGAACCAGATCATGAAACAAGGAATCCTGAAATAGAGGTTTCAAATTATCCTGAGAGACAATCGAGTTTTCATTTGGATTAGATTCACAATTGGACTTATGTGAATTTATATGAGCTTGATAACCTGAGGGATCAACTTTCACTTTGGGCTCCATGGAATAACTGAACCATTGCAAGTTTTTCTCAATAGGATATGGATAATAATAATTGGATGGAAGTTGAATGGACAGATCAATAGTTTGATTTCTAGATTTCCAAACTTTAACATCCTCACAAGGGGGCACCCAAATTGGTACTAGAAAATAAATAGGACAAGGAAAAAAAGGAATAATAGGTTCCTCCTTGCAAGATTGAGGTATCCCATGGTTAGAAAGATTTGGGGAGACAGAATCATCCAAGGGTTTGAATTCAAAATATCTCAAAGAGAGTAGAATCAGATTCTAAAATTTTTATATAATAAAATATGATCTAATAACTCCCTTATGAAATTCACAGAAAAGGAGAAGAAACAATTAAGAAAGTCCTCTGAATATTCACCATCTTCCATTCTAATAAAATTAATTCTATCACATACCTCTTGATAATCATACATGTTAAAGGATTCATGAATCTCCTTAACAAGTTGCTTGAGTGAATAGATAGAAGCAGCAAGTAACATATGAAACCATTTCTTATCTCGACCTTCAAATTTGAGGGTGAACAACCTAGGCATCATATATTTACAATGTAATCCACTAGAGAGACGAAAATGCATAAATTGAAAGAAGTATCCAAGGACAACTTGTTCACTCTTTCCATCAAAATTGAGTTGAGATAAGTAATGAATGATTTCCGTAGGGATGGTAAAATAAATCTCCTTAGAAAAACATCCCGGGGTTATGATTTTGGAAAGAGCCATTTAAGATAAGAGATTCAAAACAGACTCAATGTGAACAACTTGTCATCTAGCCATCCTTCTAGTGCAAGAATGTTGGTGGTGTTGGATACCACCAACATATAGGGGGTCTCCCCGATGTAAAGTCCCAATCAGACCTCACACCATTTGGAGTAGGAGTCCCATCCAGAGTATCCGCCCGAATACCATAACACAAAGTTTTGTGTTGGTTTCAAAAATAACATAAGTGATTATATACATAAACCTTGAACAAAAAAGTAAGTTGACAATGTGAAACACCGATTGCAATGTATAAAACAAGACGTTCATGAGGGGGGAGATAAAAAATGAGCCTCTAGAAGGGAGTAATAGTACTAACCTAAAGTAAACACACGAACAAACAAAGATTTGTTATTTATCTACAGACATAGTTCACATAGACAAAACATAATTAAATCACATAAAAGACACCCTCAACAAGATAAGTACTGAACCTAAATAGTTCAATTTCCTTAGTACATATGAATGAAACATATATAAAAAACATCTGAAGAGTAGTCATAAGACATTCACAATACATTCATGAAAATGTGTTGGATCATCTAGCTTCAATTATAAGGCGAAAGATCCAATTACACAGTTACAATGGTGAGGAACTACTTCCAATAGTGGAACATTAAGTCACTTGTTTCTTCTCCAAAGAATAGTTTCTCTCCTATGCCATGTAGAGGAGCCAAGACTAGTTATCTAAAGTTTAATCCTCCAAAATTGTCTTGCTTGAGTTACGAGGTTGCTTTTATAACAAGGGGTATGCCCTTTCATATCTCGACGACTCTTGAATTAACCTGATGACTCTTGGACTTCTAATGAGTCCTTTGGACTCCTAAACAACTCTTGAACTTCTAATGAATTTTGGAGTTCTCCTAAAGATGTTTTGTCCATATATGTGAGTCTTGGACTTCAACACATTACATTTTTCCCTTTACTTGAGAATACATCATTACATTCCACATGGACACATAATGACCATTACGAAGACACTTGTACACATTATAGCTTAACAATGATGACAATGACTTCATAATGAAGTGGCAATGCCAAGTCGTCTTCCTTTCTACTTCATCTTGAATTCTTGATGATATATATGATATATGCTTCATATTCAAGAAGTATTTACCTTTTCCTTAATTTTCAACAACCAAAGGGTATTTAATCAATGTCAAAATCTGTTGAGTCATCATGCAATGTTTTATTTCTGTCTTGTTCCATGATCTACTTCATGTCTTTGCTAGGGTCAGTATTTGCATCTTGCCATCAGTGATAAAAAATCCTCTTTTCATATCATTTTAGGGATTCAATTCAATTTTTTTTTATCATTCCACTAGGTCATGCAAAAAATTAGTCACTGATGGTAGTCCTAGTCCAAAAACATCTCTCTTCCCTAGATGTGATTACTTTCTAGCATAATTTCATATGTTGTTGACTGTACATCATCCATAAAGTTATTTTTATCATGCCATTTGTATCAGTCATGAGGTCATTATGTCATCTTGAAATTCAGTCCTTCAAGGTCTCGTTAGATCTTTAGGGTTTTTCAGAGGTTTCATTAGGTCGTTAGGGTTGCCAAGGTTCCATTCGATTGCATAAGACCAGCAAGTAAATGGTGATCAAATAACATCCCTTCACTATGTGAAGATGATTTGTAAAGTTTCATTATGTAATTTTATGTCTTTCAAATGCAATAATTTCACCATCCCAAGATGTTAACTCATTGTTCCAAAGATGTGAGACCATCAAAAGATCAATTTTACAAAGGAAATAGTCAAGTGAAAGGGTAAAGTTTCAAAGGGTTAAGTGCATGCCAAAGGGAGTTGTTTTTTCCTAAGGGTGTCCAAATCATCATTTTTCACAAGCACTAAATCCTAATTTCCTCACCCATTGATCTAGGGTTGGATATGGAATTAGAGACATATGAGTATATGAGGCATAATGGAGGTCATTTCAGCAAGTACGAGGCCATTCCAACTCATACACATCATGTCTCCATCTTTTTTCAATAAGTCATTCTACGGGACAAATCATTTGCCACACATAGGGCTGGTGTTTCTTTAAACTATGTTCTAGACCAAGCAGGGAAGAATTTGGAAAATGTGAGAGAGGTTTTTGTCCAAAAAAGGCCAAGGAAGAAAAACCTCCTTCACGTTTTACACAGGTGTAATGGTTTTAGAGAAATGTTAAAAATACAGTTGCCTCAAAAGAGTTGATGCACTTCTAGAGTGACCTTGGGAAAATCAATATTTCTCCTAGATGGAGTAACCAAATGACTTGCTTAATGAGTCAAATCATAACTAAACATAGAGAGATTTCTAATGAGCCATCCTAAGCTCCATTTTGAGTTGAGGAATACCTCCAAAATTTTACTGAAACAACACTCTACATTTTGGCAGCCTCATTTTGCACATTTTGACCAGTATTGGGCGATTGAGCTTTTGATAGGTCAAATGAGCTCCAAATTGAAAAATTCAAGATGTTATAGAAATTATACTCAACAATATTTCCAATGAGATATCCCACAACAAATTTTGACACTGGGAAGGCTTCTAGAAGTGGCTTGAAAATTGGTGTTACGCTTCTGGGTGAAGGCACTGCACGTAGGGTAGTGAGCCTCAAAATTACCTCAGACACCAAAATTTCACAAAATGTTTTGCAATTTCCTCTTCTACAAGTAAGTTTCCTTGCTCCAATTGATGTTTACCTTGCATAATGATTGCTTTAGACATTTCCTTCATACTTAGTATCAAACACTATTTTTCCCTTATAAAACCCTAACTGGTTTGTTTTCCCCATTAGCTATCACTAGAACTAAAATCCTTTTTATATCACTCCCTCTCCCCTCATCTATATTCCTTCATAGATCCCTCATTTGAGAAATCCTCTCCCTCGCTCTCATGATTCATGCTTTACCCATAAGTGTATAAATCCATTGAAAACTCATCCCTACAAACCCTAAAGCATCCTACTCATTCCCATCTTCATTGTCTAAGATTGTGCAACTAAAAAGTTGGTTAACATGGATAGAGGAGATTATGATTATGATGAGGAGAATACAGCAAGTGAAAGTTCAGCAGAGAGAAATAGGCAGCATAGAAAACCTCATAAGCGAGGTAAGATCACAAGAGAAGAGTCAACTAACCTAAGATAACTACAAGCCTCTCCATTGGCAGTTTCATGTTTTAGACACCTTCAATGTTACGAATTTTGTGAACTAGTGGAGAGATTCCAATTTCACCATGAACTGGCTAGAATTTTTGTAGCCCACTTGCACAACAATGAAGTGACTCTTGCTGGGGTGATGTTCATAGTGTCACCATCAATCATTTCAGAGGTCACTAGGATTCCTAATGTTGGTGAGAAATGGTATAAGGCTTAGGACCCTGATGAGAATTATTATGAGCCTTACATTAAACCTCAGCATAGAAGTCAGGTGAAGAGGATTTTCCCTTTCAAATTTCTAGAGAACAGGTATGTCCCCTTCATAAGGGTCATCATCAAATATTTCAATTGTGGGGGAAGATTTTCCAGGTTGTACACTTACCATATCAGGCTCTTCAAGCACTTTACAAGGGTAAAAATGTTGAACCTCCCATACTTTTTGTTTAGAAACATTGGTAAGATGGCTTACCTTGTGAAGAAGAGACCATACCCTTAGCAGATGAACAACATCTGTCACTACTCCTTTATCAAGATTATTGTTCTTCACCATCTCATCTCGTCAGCATCCCTTGGGAGACTTTTGTTGCTCATGACATGTTTAGGGGACCCCAAATTCCTCCATCCATGGTTCAAGAAATAGGTGGGCCTTCTAGTCATGTAGAAACAGGAGAAGAAACCAAGGAGACAAAAATTAAAAGGGTGCCAATATACTTGACATACCAAAGAGGTACAAGGAAATTGTTTGCAGCTATTGGGCAAGTGTTTGCTTCACAGGATGTAGAAGGGACCTTGCCTTCTTCATCAGCCCATAGGCAAAGTTTATCTCCACAAGATGTGGAAGGGGCTTTACCTTCTTCATCGACACAGAAGGTACAAGTACAGTGGCTGAACAAATGGAAGGAAAAGGTGCAAGAAGAAGACTTGGATGATGAGCAAGAAAGAGAGTTTGAGTCGGAAGAACATGATGAGCCTGAGCAGCTTGAAACTAAGATTATTGATTTAGAAGCTAAGGAGGGGGAAAATATCAAAGGCATCATCATTCAGGAGAAGGAAGCTCAGATAAAAGCCTTGATAGACAACCTAGAGAGAGCCAATTTTGTCCTCACATACTTAGAGTAAGAGAACAAACAATTGAGTGACAAATAAGTTCTGGTGGAGCTAGAAGTAGTAAAAGCAAAGAGGCAAAGTGACAAAGAGGCTCATGTCACTTTGACTCCTATCAGGGAAGAAATTGAAAAGGATAGGGAGATTTGTCTTGAAAGAGTAAATCTTCATCTTTAGGAGATGATTAAGAAGGCCAATAGGGATAAAAAAATGGTTAGACACATGGCATATCACTAGATGACCTGCAAGAAGATTTGCAATATGAGAATCAAAAACATGAAAGCTAGGTTAAGGAGGGCTTTAGAAGGAGAAAAGGAGGAGGATAGTCTTAATATGTTGGCTGAAGCCTCCTTGGCTAATAAAAGAACTTGATGGTGGTGCTTCATACCAATTTTGGGCACCTTTTAAGAAAATTTTGTCATTTTTGAATTTTTGAAATTCAACACAAAGAAAAACTGCCTGGCGACGCTGCGCTTTTTCTAGGGACACATAATGTACAAATGGCTTCCATTTTTGGATTCAGAGCATCAAGGACATGCACCCTAGCAAATTGTTATAATTTTTAGAGCAAAACTAGTCCACCAGAAGGTCCAAAAACAATCCAAAATTGACTTTTCTACCAGTTTTTGGACACACAGAAGTAGCCTTCGAAGAATCAACATTTTAGGGGTCTAATGAGCTCCAAATGTAAAAGCTCTAGGTGGTATGGAAAGTAGACTTGAATACCGTTCCAATGAGCTATATTGGGCTCAATTTTGATGATGCTAAGGCCTCCAAAAGTGGCCTGAACGTGGCACTACACATAGGACTAGTGGCACTGCGTGTAGGGCAATTTTGCTCAAGAATGCCTAGTTTGCCAATTTTCGACTATTTTCATAATTTATCTCTCATGGTGGAGGATTTACTGATGTAATTAATGACATGGGTCGTATATATGATGTTCAAACACTAGTAGGTTGTACATTCATTAGATTAAAGGTGGTTTTGAGGGTAATGAATCAGCTTCCCCTCTTTTAGAAGCAAGTTGTTTCACTGCCTAGATTCTTGTTCCTTCTTTAGAAATGGTTGAAACAACTCCTCTTCTCATGGTTTCGACCCCTAATAGTTAGGATGATTGATTTGAATTTGTATATCATGTATTTTCTTTGTCATTGGAAAAGGTTAGATTCAATTGGATGCTCATGTGCTAAGCACATATCACATTGTAGCAGTTTTGGGAGGAAACTAATAAAGTTGCAACTATTTTTATCGAATCGCTGTGCTATAGCCTTTAGCATGTCTTTCTTCTTCTGTTATTATGTTCTCATGTTATTTATGTATGCATATTTCATATAATTTCTTCTGATTGGTTGTTTTCAAGTCAGATAGGTGGAATAAATTAGGTTTTAGTGATCTACCTTTGGAAAACTCCAGTATTTCATGTCTTTTCTACTGTTTAGGAAGGATTTGTGACATAATCATGCCCTTATTATCTCCTCACTAGTCTAGCATTTCACCCTATCAAGCCTAAGGTGTTGAAGCTCATACCTACATTGGCCCATAGAATCACCTGCAATTTTGATTTAGTTTCCCAAACATAAATTTCCCAACTCCTCCTGATCTGGAAAAACACCAACAAGACCTATCAAAACCTTTGAGCTACCATACCTAGCATAAAATCTTGTTCCTAATCCAGTCATCTTGACTGAGATCCTTACGGAGAGAGTCCTCTCCTAGCCTGGTAGGGCTAGCTACCAGGCTAAGCTTGGCTTGTGGTTATCCTGGAATTGCTTCCCTTCAGTTTGAGGTCAATCCAGGTGATAACATAGTGGCGACCATACTGAGGAACGTATTTTTATGTTCCTAAGGAAAATGTATCAAGTTAAAATCTAATTGTTGATGTTGGACAACGATCAGACATAGGAAGGCTGAAATCTTTCACTTGGCGACTCCAAATGAGTTTTGAGATCAGATCCAAGGACTCCACTGGAGGATGAACCCGACTGAAAAAACATGAAAGTACAATATGGAAAGATCAGGTATTCAAGTTGGAATTTTATCCAGGACATTATGTTGATTGATATAAATTATTTCTTCTCTTTTCTGGAGAATGTCAAGAAGGCTTTACAAAGTATATTGTATGCGAGAAAAGTTCCTAGACCTGAATTTGATTCTTTCCCTTTGAAGATTGTGAATACTAAATATTCACATGCCTTTGATCTTGATCAAGACCCATTTTCCGAATCTTATGATGACCGTCTTCAAAATGATGAGCCTCAAGAGACCAAGACTAATTCTGAACCTTCTATACATATTCCTATACCTTGTAAAATTCTGGATAGATACAAGCCTCTGATTTTGCCTCCTATATCCCATGCTTTCCCTAAAAGTCATTACCTATATCTACCAAGATTTGATGGTGAATGTGAAAAAATCATTGCTAAGAGACATGTATTGAATTTTGAGTCTTTTATTGACCTTTTTGAAGTTGATGAAGAGGATGTCAGTATTAGGCTTTTTGCTCTTTATTTGCAAGGCAAAGTCAAGAGTTGGTTCTAAGCCCTGCTTGATGTGAGCATCTCAGATTTCCAGCAGTTCGTCAAAGTTTTCCTTGAAAAGTGGGTGGTTAGACAAAACCATTTCTTGATTCTAAGGGAGTATAACCAACTAAAAAGACAGCGAGGGGATATAGTACAAAAATTTTCTGCCAGGTTTAACCAAGTCTACTTTTCAATGCTTGCTAATATAAGGCCTCCTCCTGAATTCGCTCTCTCATGCTACCCGGAAGCGTTTGATCCAGAAATCGAGTTCCAACTGAGGGAATGGAACCTTGTAACACTTGAAGAGATGCAAAAAAATGCAGTAGATGTAGAGGCTAATTTGTTGATCAGAAGGGCAAAGTTGAAGGAAGAAGTGATGAAGATCATAGATCTAGAGGAATTGACATATTTAGAGGTAAAGCTCGAAATTTTGGTAAGTTCAATGGAAAAGATGATGCAAAAGATCACCAAAAGTAAGGATTATGATGTTCAAGACCATGGTTCACTGATTGAAGAAGAACAAGTGGTTGATCCAAAACATTTTCTTTCTTGTCCTAGTTGTCATAGATCTGATAATGATTGTTTTATAGATCATCTTGGAGAAGAGAGATCTATTGATCTAACATGTATTCTTGATGATCTGTTATATATTGATGATTTGCCTAAGTTCGATCAGTATGATGATGATTATGTTCTCCAAACAAAATCTAGTCTTGCAGACAAATCAATAGCTGGTTTGTGGAAGGAGGAAGTTCACTTTCAGGTTGAATACAGTGATTAGCAATTACATATCAGCTATGGAAGTGAGGAGGAAAGTGCAGAAAATTTTGAAGTAAGTGAAGGATCCTTGCCTTTTTGTTTTACAATGTTTCAAATCATCAGAGACAACTTTCGTGCAATCAGAAATCAACTGTCGATAAGTTTCGATCTTGACCATCTAGAGGGCAATGAAATCCTTGTTCAAGACTTCTCATATCTAGATTTGTAGCCCCAAAATTCCATTGAATGTCAGGTTGTAGATGAAGACTCGAAAACTGGAACATATGATCAAATGATGCAAGATGATTCCATACCATTATGTTTTGAATCATTTCAGTTTTTGAAGGGAATTTTGCATAGTATATATTCAAATGAGTAGCATGTAGGAAAACATGCAATCTCATTGGAAACTATAGAAAATGGATTGCAACAATATTTTCAAGTTTTTCATGATCTAGTAGCTGATGTGTTGGATGATATTTGCAGTCAAAGTCATTCTCAATTAGCTAACTATGAGCTTGTAAAAAGTATTGATACAAACTTGATCTAGCAGCCAGTTTCTTTGTCATTTTCAGTAGGAGTCTCATCACGAAGTTTAGATGAAAGTTTGCATTCATGGTATGAGGAGAAGAAAAGTAATCCATTGGATGAGATAATTCCTAGTGCACATGAATTTCAAGATCCTTATGCAGTACTTTTGGAGTCAGATAGAGAATCCATATTGTTCAACCTGGGAAAATTTGGATTTGTTTACAAGTTTTCATGGGAGTTGCATTTCAGTAGTTCTCTCTAATTGCTCATAAGCAAGCACCTTCCGAGGATTAAAACAACAGCCAGAATGCTTACTTGGTTACATTTGTTGTTTCATTTCACTTGATCAGGTGAGGAATGGATCACTTAGAGCAGGGTGTGATCAATAAGCTCATAGAAGTGAGCATGGTTA
Source organism: Pinus taeda (assembly GCA_000404065.3). Taxonomy (NCBI): domain Eukaryota; kingdom Viridiplantae; phylum Streptophyta; class Pinopsida; order Pinales; family Pinaceae; genus Pinus; species Pinus taeda. The sequence continues at coordinate 93,554 of APFE030459160.1, read as the reverse complement.
AGTCAGTTGCAGAGTTAGTGTGTGTTGTCAAGTTGCCAGTTTTCAGTCATGCATTTCAATTTAAGTTTTTGACTGTATTGGCCCACATGGTTAAGCACTTGGTCTATAGTGTTCTTGACACCTCCAAGGAGCTTCCATCCCCAATAAGGCCGATGCTAGTGTCAGTATTTGCATCCTACCATCAATGATGAAAAATCCTCTTTTCATATCAGTTTAGGGATCCGATTCAATAATTTTTATCATTCCACTAGGTCATGCAAAAAATTAGTCATCGATGGTAGTCCTAGTCCAAAAACATCACTCTTCCCTAAATGCGATTACTTGCTGGCATAGTTTCATATCTTGTTGACTGTACATCATCCATAAAGTTATTTTTATCATGCCATTTCTATCAGTCATGAGGTCATTATGTCATCTTGAAATTCAGTCCTTCAAGGTTTCATTAGGTCTTTAGGGCTTTTCAAAGGTTTTATTAGGTCATCAGGGTTGCCAAGGTTCCATTCCATTGCATAAGACCAGCAAGTAAAGGGTGATCAAATAACATCCCTTCACCATGTGAATATGATTTGTAAACTTTCATTATGTAATTTTATGTCTTTCAAATGTAATAATTTCACCATCCCAAGCTATTAACTGAGTGTTCCAAAGATGCCAAACCATTAAAAGATCAATTTTACAAAGGAAATAGCCAAGTGAAAGCGTAAATTTTCAAAGGGTTAAGTGGATGCCGAAGGGAGTTTTTTTTTCCTAAGGGTGTCCAAATCATCATTTTCCACAGGCACTAAACACTAATTTCCTCACCCATTGAGCTAGGGTTGGCTATGCAATCAGAGACATCTGAGTATATGAGGCATAAGGGAGGTCATTTCAGTGAGTATGAGCCCATTCCAACTCATACACATCATGTCTGTCATTTTTCAATAAATCAATCTCAGGGACAAATCATTTGCTACACATAGGGCCAATTTTTCTTCAAACTATGTTCTAGACCAAACACGATAGAATTTGGAAAACATTAGAGAGGTTTTTGTCCACAATAGTCCAAGGAAGGGAAACCTCCTTAACTTTTTAAACAAGTGTAATATTTTTAGAGAAATGTTAAAAAGCCTGTTGCCTCAAGAGAGTTGACGCATTTCTAGAGTGACCTTGGGAAAATCAATATTTCTCATAGCTTGATTGATCAAATGAATTTATTGATGATTCAAATGATAGCTAGACATAGAGATCTTTCCAATGAGCCATCCTGAGCTCAATTTGGAGTTGAGAAAGACCTCCAAAAGTTGACTGAAACAATATTCTGCATTTTGGCAGCCTCATTTTGCACATTTTGACCAGTCTTGTGCGATTGAGCTTTTGATAGGGCAAATGAGCTCCAAATTGAAAAATTCAAGATGTCCTGGAAAGTAGAGTCAACACGATTGCCAACGAGCTATCCGACATCCAATTTGGACACTGGGAAGGCTTCCAAAAGTGACCTGAAAAAAGGCATTGCACTTCTGGGTGAAGGTACTGCACGTAGGGCAATGAGCTTCAAAATCACCTTAAAAACCAAAATTCCACAAATTGTTTTGCAATTTCCTCTTCTAAAAGTAAGTTAATTGATGCTTACCTTGCACAATGATTATTGTAGACATTTCCTTCACACTTAGTATCAAACCCTAGTTTTCCCTTATAAAACCCTAACTGGTTTGTTTTCCCCATCTCTTATCACTAGAACTAAAATCTTTTTTATATCACTCCCTCTCCGCTCATCTATATTCCCTCATAGAACCCTCATTTGAGAAATCCTCTCCCTCACTCTCATGATTCATGCTTTACCCGTAAGTGTACAAATCCATCCAAAACTCATCCCTACAAACCTTAAAGCATTCCACTTATTCCCATCTTTATTGTCTAAGATTATGAAACTAAAAAGTTGGTTAACATGGATAGAGGAGATTATGGTTATGATGAGGAGAATACAACAAGTGATAGTTGAGCAGAGAGAAACATGTAACATAGAAAACCTCATAAGGGAGGTAAGATCACAAGAGAAGAGCCAACTAACCTAAGATAACTACAAGCCTCTCCATTGGCACTTTCATGTTTTAGACACCTTGAATGTTATGAATTTTGTGAACTAGTGAAGAGATTCCAATTTCACCATGAACTGGATAGACTTTTTGTAGCCCACCTGCACAACAATGAAGTGACTCTTGCTAGGGTGACTTTCATAGTGTCACCATCAATCATTTCAAAGGCCACCAGGATTCCTAATGTTGGCGAGAAATAGTATAAGTCTTAGGACCCTGATGAGCATTATTATGAGCCTTACATTAAACCTCAGCATAGAAGTCAGGTGAAGAGGCTTTTCCCTTTCAAAATTATGGAGAACAGGTATGTCCCCTTGATGAAGGTAATCATCAAATATTCCACTTGTGAGGGTAGATTTTCCAGGTTGTACACTTACCATATCAGGCTCCTCATGCACTTTACAAGGGTAAAAATGTTAAACTTCCCAAACTTTTTGTTTAGAAACATTGATAAGATGGATTACCTTGTGAGGAAGAAGCCATACACTCAGCAAATGAACAACATCTATCACTACTCCTTGATCAAGATTATTGTTCGTCACCATCTCAGTCTCCTCAACATCCCTTGGGAGAACAAACCAAGGAGACAAAAATTGTTGAGGTGCTAGTATACTTGACATATTAGAGAGCTACAAGGAAATTGTTTGCAGCTGCTAGGCAAGTGTTTACTTCACAGGATGTGGAAGGGACCTTGCCTTCTTCATCAGCCCATAGGCAAATGCTATATCCACACGATGTGGAAGGGGTTTTGATTTCTTCATCAACACAGTAGGTACAGGTATAGTAGTTGAACAAAGGGAAGGAAAAGGTGCAAGAAGAAGACTTGGATGATGAGCAGGAAAGAGAGTTTGAGTTGGATGAACATGATGAGCCTGAGCAGCTTGAAACTAATATTATTGATTTAGAAGCTCAGGAGAGGGAAACTATCAAAGGCATCATCATTCAGGAGAAGGAAGCTCAGATACAAGCCTTGATAGAAAACCTAGAGAGAGCCAAGTTTGTCCTCACATACTTAGAGCAGGAGAACAAACAATTGAGTGACAAACAAGTTCTGATGGAGCTAGAAGTACTAAAAGTAAAGAGGTTAAGTGACAAAGAGGCTCATGTCACTTTGACTCCTATTGAGCAAGATATTGAAAAGGATAGGGAGACTTGGCTTGAAAGAGTCAATATACATCTTGAGGAGCTGATTAAGAAGGCCAACAAGAATAAAAAAATGCTTAGACATATGGCATATCACTACATGACTCGCAATAAGATTTGCAATAGGAGAATCAAAAACATCAAGGCTAAGTTAAGGAGGGCTTTAGAAGGAAAAAAGGAGGAGGATAGACTTAAGATGTTGGCTGAATCCTTCTTGGCTAATCAAAGCACTTGAGGGTGGTGCTTCATCCCAATTTTGGGCACTTTTTAAGAAAATGTTGTCTTTTTTGAATTTTTGAAATTCAATACACAGAAAAACTGCCCAGAAGCGTAGCACCACTGGCTTCACACTTTTTCTAGGGACACCCAATGGATAAATGGCTTGCATTTTTTGATTCACGGCATCAAGGACATGCAACCTAGTAGTTTTCAAAATTTTTGGAGCAAAACTAGTCCACCATAAGGTCCAAAAACACTCCAAAATTGACCTTTCTGCCAGTTTTTGGACACATAGAAGCAGCCTTGGGAGAATCAACGTTTGAGGGGTCAAATGAGCTCGAAATACAAGAAATCTAGGTGTTATGGAAAGTAGACTTGAATACCTTTCAAATGAGTTATCTTGGGCTCAATTGTGATGATAGTTAGGCCTCCAAAACTAGCCTAAGCTTAGCTTTACGTGTAGGACTAGTGGCTCCGTGCGTAGGGCAATTTTGCTCAAGAATGCCTACTTTGCCAATTGTCGACTATTTTCATGATTTCTCTCTCATGGTGGAGGATTTACTGATGCAATTAATGTTATGGCTTGTAAATATGATGGTCAAACACTATTATATGTTAGATTCATTAGACTAAAGGTGGCTTTGAGGGTACTAAATCAATTTCCCCTCTTTTAGAGGAAAGTTGTTTGACTTCCTAGATTCTTGTTCCTTGTTTAGAAATGGTTGAAACAACTCCTCTTCTCATGGTTTCAACCCTTGATGGTTAGGATGATTGATTTGATTGTCTATATCATGTATTTTCTCTGTCATTAGAAAAGGTTGGATTCAGCTGGATGCTCATGTACTGAACACATATCACTTTGTAGCAGTTTTGGCAGGAAACTAATAAAGTTGCAGCTATTTTTATGGGATCCCTATGATATGGGCTTTAGCATGTGTTTCTTATTGTATTATTATGTTATAATGTTATTTATGTATGTCTCTTTCATATAATTGATTATGATTGGTTGTTTTCAAGTCAGATAGGTGGAATACATTAGGTTTTAATGCTCTGGCTTGGGAAAACACTAGTACTTGATGTCTTTTCTTCTATTTAGGAAGGATTCATTACTTTCTGATGCCCTTCTTAGATCCTCACCAGTCTAGCATTTAACCGCATCAAGCCTAAGGTGTTGAAGCTCATACCTGCCTTGCCTCATAGAATCCCCTAGAATTTTGATTTAGTTTCCCAGACCCAAATTGCCCAACTCCTCCTAATTTGGCAAAATACCAAAAAAACCTATCAAAACCTTTGAGTTAATATACCTAGCATAAAATCTTGGTCCTGATCCAGTCATGTTGATTAAGATCGTTACTGAGAGAGCCCTCTCCTGGCCTGGTAGGGATAGCTACCAAGCTAAGCTTGGTTTATGGTTACCCTGGAATTGCTTCCCTTCAGCCTGAGGTCAATCCAGGTGATAACAGTCTCCATGATAGATTTATTTTGTTATTATTATACGTAGGTGTTTCTTTATGATTTATCCTTGATATATTCTCTTTATGATCTCCTTGTCATGCTAGGAGGGTTCTCTTTCTAATGAAAATCATTCATGATGAGGAAAAAATTTCTTCAGACATCTATTTTATTACTACCTAGCTCATGGAATGATCTCGTCATGATAGGCTAGTGAGAGGGTTAAAATAAGAAGGCTTTATTAGGAGGGAATAGTAAAACTCATCAAGGCTCACAAGAGGTATTCAAGGTGCGCTTGTGCACTCAAGGAGGAGAGATATAAATAAATCCCATAGGGCATAGGTCCTAAGTAGGAAGGACAATAATTCGTTGGTTCAAGATGCACTCATGGATTCAAGGAACCTAAGGAGGGAACAATGGCACAAAATGAAGGGATGAACGTGTTAGGCTTCAAGCCTTGCAAGTGCAGTCACGCACTGCAGAGGAATCATCAGGGTGAATGAGCACACAATGAAGGGATGAAGGGGCCACGCTTTGAGTCTTTGTAGTTGTTAACACTAGAAAATCATAAACATGTTTGCACAATGTAGAAGACACTGAAATATGTCCAAAAAAATACACAAGTGAAGATTTTCCAGCCGAAGACATCATGAAGTTTAATAAATTTAATTTCTCCTGAGGTCCAAATCTATAAAGTTAAAAAATTGAGGATTCCATGACTATTTCTTTTATAGCCACGCACTACGTGAAATTGTCACAAAGTTGAGAAAAAAGATGACTCAACGAGTTCAGGACCACTTCACACACTTGGAGGTGATTCCCTGACGGGATTTTAGTCAAGGACAGCTGAATTTGAGTCCCCCTAAAGAGATGCAACCTTCAATGGAATCATCTTGTCCCACTCATGAGTGATTTTCATGCATGAACCAAGATAGGTAATATGGATTCAAATATGCTATATAAACGTTCCATGGGAGAATTGGAAATATTGGCCATTATGCTATTAGAGAAAACCAACATTCCATTTTTCAAGCGAAAGATAGTATGATCACCATCATGTTGGCCATATTGCTTCTAAGCAATCCTTCATCTTAGTGAGAGGAGAAGAGTCCGCCATTGAGAGAGTCTTCATACTTCTTTGAGAGAGAGGAGAAGATTGAAAAGAGATTGTGGAAAATAACCTCCTTGCTAAGTATTTTTGACCACCATAGCTCAAACAATTCTCTTCATCTATTGTAATCAACTTCTACTATCAGTAGTCAATAAAGGGAGACTTTTACATTATTTTATTGACTTGTTTGCTCCAATGAGAATTGTTTATAATTTATCTCTTTGTATTAGTTCATGTTTGTATATGTATCGTTTTCTCTATTTGCAATGATTTTTTTATCTAAGTCTGTTAACAAACAACACCAGCATTGTCTTTGATCCTTTGCAGGGAACAAGCAACTGCTAAAGAGGTGTCTTGTGGTATACCATTGCCACAAAAACACTAACAAAGGAATGGAGACCATATTGTTTTCTTTTATTTGATATAAAGGTTGTGTTTGTAGGATCTACTCTCTGTACAGTAGACCTACAAGGTTTTGAGTACCTCTATGGAATTTTTGCAAGACCCTCTGAGCCTAAGGTGGGAAGAGAAACTTGTTGATTTACATTTTTTTCGACCACGTGGCTTAATCTCTAACAGACATGTAGGTCACAAATTTTACTCTGATAGATGTGTTTCCCCGTTTGTGCACTATGAAACTCACGTGGTTTTCCAGAAAGGAAAAAACACCTTTTAGTTTCACATTTTCCAGGTGATTGGCAACCTTTATTGAATTTCCTTCACCTCTGCAATTTTTTATTATAGTTGGTTTATATTACTTAGTTTCTTTACTAATCACAATTAGTAGAGTAATTAGATTATCTTTTCTTTTTGTTCACAATCTTCATAGAGCTTAATTAGTAAAGGAGTAGGTGGCGCATTATCCAAAAATCGTGCTACTAACCAAAGAATTCATTTCTTTCATTTTATGGGACTAGGAGAAAGTGTTATTACAGAAAGTGAGTAACATTTGATTGCCTTGCGTCTCTTAGTTGAACCTGAGATTGCATAGGAAAGCATTCTTAAAGCATTTGAATTTCCATCTCCATGTTTTGAAATTCACATAGTGCAATACGAAAAAAGAGTAAGTGGCCTATTATGAGCATGTCACTTTTTTTCCATGGAAGGAACAAGTTAGTTCTAGTATAAGTAGGGAAATATTGGAATGGATCACCGAATATCCACATGTTCTCACACTTTACATGCTCACTTCATCACTTGGATACACCACACACTAAGCATCTATAAAATTTGTATTAGAAGCCATATAGTTTCCATAGCTTTTGATACTTAGTTTATTTTAGATTACATATAACACCCTAAAGAAAATTAAGACCCACAAAAAAAACCATAACTTGAACCAACTTAATTCCCCACAGGGGCCACAAAAACATTTATAGTTTGGGTTGGGACCATTCGGGGAAGGCATCCCATAAGCTGCCATGGTCATGTTACATTTTTGAAATATAGCTGTTGAATTTTTAGGTAGCTTAAAATCCTTCAATTTTCCCATGGAAAATAATATTTGAGCATGGCATAGACCCAACACAGAGGGAGTTCAACATAGGTCCAGTGCATGTGATACTCTTTGGGGCCACCTTAACCATCTAGTGTTCAGTACTCGTAACTTCCTACAAAGAAGCTAAAGACTTGAATGATCACATGGGACAAAGGTACTTTAGTGGAAAAAATCTAGGGCATCCTTTCCCTATAGGTGATGGTGTGGGAAACACTTGAGCCTCATTTCCATTACCTTGGTTGATTCTTCAGCTGCTGGAAGATGTCACCAGTTATTTCAAGACATTGCCCCAGAACCAATTAGAATATATCTTTGTAAGGCCCAGTTACTTTGAGAGTGGTAAGGAAAAATACGTCTTCTTAGGATCATTTTTCACACGAAAATAAAAGAAAACCATTTTTGTTTGATTGATCACATAGGCTAAAGTTAACAGGAAAGTAATATTTATATTGTTCATTTTGTTTTAGGTATGTGATTGATTTTCTTTTAAGAATCATCTCCTTCCCTCGCCATACACAAAGTAGCACACACTCTAATCGACACCATAAGGGATGCCACAAATCCCATCAATCTAGACGTTTCTTAAACCTTCCCCAATTACTGGGAGGTGTGCTAGGACTCCCACCATTTAATCGTAGAGGACATCACACAACTACCATTATAGGATCTTTATTTATTGGCGCTTCTTTTCTCAGGACCCCTCCCAGTTAAAGCCCACCCTTCACGACCCCATAAGGCGCTCCATGTTCTACCCATTTTGGGAGCCCACATACCACTCCTCTAGATAGTCCACGAGATACCCATCGAGGTAGTTCTCCTAAAACGTCACCATAGAGGATGACATTATGTATAGTTATCCAAAATCATTTTACGATGGTGGATAACTCATAGATCTCATTCTTAGATTCTTTAAATCTATTGTATTTAGGTAAGATAACCAATTACTTTATCCCTCATATCCATGATTGACCAGCTATTCCAACCAAGCTCCCTTCGAAGATTCTAAAATTCAAATGCAAACAAGGAGAAGACCTAGAAAACCATGTCATTAATTTTCACCTATGTTGCTCATCTAATAGTATCACAGATGCCATTTTTCTATTATGACTATTTAGATGCACCCTTAATCGTCCTACAATGAAATGGTACATTTATTTATTTTTATTTTTATTTATTTATTTATTTATTTATTTTATTCTTATTTTTTTAGTTCGAAGCTCTCTCTTCTATTATCTCTCTTTATAAAAATATTGGACACTTAGGTTTTTCTTAGAGAACTCTTGGAGGAGTGTGGCATACTTAGGATTTGGAGCAAGGAGAAAAATGGAAAGCAAGAAAGTGAAAGAGGATAGTTGGATGAATGACTACAATGAGTTTTGTTCGCATGTATCGAGTTGCATATATGGTTTCCTTACTAGTTTTGGCATGCATGGAACATGCATGTAGTTTCTTGGTTATGATATGTCATTGGCATGGAGGATTTCCTGGATTGGCACTGGCTTTTCCTAGCCTTGCCATTCCATTGATAACCATGGGGTTGTGGGTTTTATCTTTTTTTTCTGATTGGTTCCTATGTTCCTTATGGATTTGAGTTGAGTTAGTAGTTCATGCATGCCTTGGTTGGAATAATGCTCTAGGATCCCTGTAAATATTGGGTTGAGTTACTATTCCTTGAAGCCTTGGTTAGACAAAAACTTTGGAAGCCCTTAGTGGGTTTAGTTACGAGTCATGGAAGCCCTGGTTAGACAAATTCTCTAGAAGCCTAACAAAAGCTGTGGTTTGAGTTACTAGTCCTAGAAGCCTTGGTTGGAACAGACATTCTGAATCCCTGGACCTGGGTAGAGACTGATCTGGTGATGGTTACTGATGTCTGAGCATGAGGTAGAATCAATGGTTGAGGTTTGAGATGGTTTGTCCTCTGAAATTCCTTCTTTGGTTTGGATTGAATTATTTCATGAGATCCCACATTCATGCTTGGAATATGGCAAAGGGGTGATTGGTTAAAAGAGAGATTTGGTTCAGCCCAATCTATGGGTGGGTGGTACATGGAAATCCCATACCTGGTTTCATTTTCCATATGATTAATAAGAGCTTTTCCCTCTTGTATTTGATGTATAAAAATACTTATGCATATGTGGTTTTATGGTTGTTATATCCTTGTTATCTTGGTTTAATATATGCTGGTTATGAGGATGTTTTATGATAGACTTGATGTATGGTTCTGATCATGTTTTATTAGAAAGTAAATTAACAATGAATAAGTGACCTAATAGATGACTTTGAATCTATTGTGATAAGGCATCAACACTCCTTTGAAATAATCAGATAGGTATGAGACACTTATGCTCAGATATGTTGTTATGACCTGTAGATTGCATATTTGTGATATGTTTGACGAAATTCCTGTCATGGCTAGTAGGGGTCCAATTAATTAATTGATCAAATTTTCACATTAGAACTATTTTTTCAATGTTATTTATCATTTATGAAGGTCTCATGAATTTCTGGGTAGTGGCTCCATACCTAGTCCTCAAAAAGTGGCTTAGAATCCAAGTTTGTTGGCTCAGAACTATTAGAAAAATTCCACAGACATTGGCATGCCTTGCTGTGGGAGTGACTGGAAGGCCTCAGTCACATGCATGGCTTGTAATGGGAGTTGTTGAGGGTCCATATCAATAAAATGTCAAGTTGTCTTAGGGGTTTGTCACCCGAAACGGTTGGTTTTCTCCTTCAAGTTCTTTAGCTTATGTAGAAGGTCATTTTGGTTTCATTATCTTAGTTCCACTTCCTTAGCTATACTTTGGGAGTTAAATCATATCATAATAACTCTTTGTCACATGTTTACCCCTGCAAACTAGTTAGCTTGGGTAAACATGGGAGGACGGTGTTACATTGGGGAATAAACTAGATATAATTACCACGCTCCTCATAGATTGATTTTATTCCATCATATTTGTCACAACTAATCTCCATGTAGATGGTTTGTGCCAATTTTTCTACTATGGTAACAAAGCTTTTGGTTGTTCTATCTTAAAAAACTTTTTGGTGCAAATTTCATTAATTCCTTTATGAGATTAGACTTTATTTCTACGAGTCATGAATTATCTAGTAGCCAATATGATTGAATTGGACTTATTTATACCTAAGGTATACCATTGAAATATACATTTTTTGTCATTTATTGTCACAAGTATTAATATTTCCGATATCAATTAAAATGATTACAACAATCCCAACCAATCACCCACCATTAACTCATATTTGGTAATCATAAACATCCTATATCCCATTCAACTTCAACAAGAGTTTATCTTTAAGTATGCTCAACTGGCTTCCCTCGGTATATCAGTACACGATACATTTTGCGATATATATATATATATATATATATATATATATATATTATATATTATATTATATTATATATATAATATAGAATATATATATATATATATAGTATCTGTGTGTGGTGTGTGTGTGTGTGTGTGTGTTTATTACAGGTTATATATATCAAGAACATGATAACCTGTAATACACACACACACACACACACACACACACACACACACATATATATATTTGAAACATACAATGCATTCAACATGTTAATTACTTTTATGGTTTTGCTATAGCTTCAATCCTTTTACAACTTTCCTCCCATTCGCAAATAAGATTCAGAATTTTATGTTATCATGAATAATTTTCTTCACTCAATATTTCAAAAACGTTCTCGGTCAACATCTAGTATAGGTGCAATATATTAGGTATTATAGTTCAATGTTACTTACTTTGACATCAATAGTACTTTTAACCCTTTTTTGTACATGTATCCTTTCTTAACCAAAATCCTTATAAATATAAATATCACTTTTATAGACTATGTATCAAAATAATCCTTATGTAAGTTAACAAAAATAATCTCACAACCACTAAAAACTTGTCATCCTAGGGATAATCCCAAACTTCTTAGAATGATCTCACATGCGACACCCATCTTCCTTCTCAGGAATAACCATGGTGTAGGAAATATAACTTTAATTAGTTTAATCCTGTATTCATCTTTTTATTTTTTGGCGCATATGATTCCTCATAGTTCCATATTCATAATTTTTTTGCATTATCCAATGGTAACAAAATATGTTTTTCTTAATTGTCATTTATTTCCAAGTAAATCTTTCAACAATTGTTTGTTCGCCCAGGTGCTCAATAAGTCAGCCTTTGTAGATAAGGATGGCCTCAACAATAAATTGATTAATATTTTAATCATTTAACTCATTTAATAGAATTACCTCAATGCAAGCCTCACAAGAATTTTCACTTCTCTTTCCCTTATTCAAGCCACAACGTTGAACACTTCAGCTCTAATACCATGCAATTTTTCTTTTGGTTTTACTCATTACTACTCATTCACATTGAATATATTTCTCATGATTATTATTATTTTCTATATATAAACATATAGTGAGTCACGTATTTATAGTTACAAATTATATATCCCAACATTTTTGAAGGTTATCATAAGCGTAGAACTTAGGTTAGTGTTGTTAATTCAAAGCCTCCATATATTTTTCCATAGCTATAATATGTTAGGCCCCTACACTACTAGTGTAACCCCTTATTCTTATTATTACAATTCCCTTATTATATTGATGTACCCATGTAGTGCACATATTGTTGCTATTGTGCCCCATAGAAGGCCACTATTGTTATTATTGTGCCCTTACATTATTATTGTTATGTCGGCTCTGATTATATTATGGCCCCTTAGACTCCTATATATAGAAATGAGGTCTTTTCATTTATGTCATCCAAGAATTGTTCATTAATGTAATGTAAAGGAGTTTTCCCCCTCGAAGAGGCTAAAGTCTAAGGCGTTGACATATCTTTTCTATGTTTTTGTGAGCTGGTTTCATAACATTTGGTATCAGAGCTTTGGATTAGGGTTTCGGGTCTGAATTCAGAGCTTTTCGCACTATATTTGTGGAGAGATGATATGAGGAAGTTGGTCTTTTTGCAGACTCTTGAATTACATTCCAAATAGGTGACCTAGGAAAAATCATCATAACATTCTCTCTGCGCATCAGATTGAAATTTCGTAAGAAGGTACAGAAAGAGGACGGACTGTAGTTTCTTTTATATAGTTTTTAGAGCCAAAGGTTGAAAAAGTGACTCGTGGCACATCATAAAATTTCACTCTACTGAACTAGTCTATAATCAAGTCACCGTGGGAGATTTGGCATAACTCTTCCCTGGAGAATCCAATTTGGATCAGATTGGTGGCATTTGAAAGAGAACACATAGTGCTACTATAGGTTGCAATTTCAGAACTTAAAGATCTGAAAGTACAGAGTTACAGTCATTTCAAGATATAGTTAAGGTCATAAGTGTGCTGAGAAGAAATTATTTTACATAGAGTATGAAGAGGAGGAAAAGAAGGATCAAGAAAAATCAAAAGAAGAGGATATATGCCAGGACCCAACCCTGGAGAAAGAAGAAATGAATCAGACCATATCTTGTAAAGCATTGGCAAGAATTACCACTCGTCAAACTCTCAAGATAGAAGGACATACCAAGAAGAAAAAGGTGTAAGAAGTGAAAGATCACATAAAGAAAGAAGAAATGAATCAAACCATATCTTGTAAAGCATTGGCAAGAATAACCACTCCTCAAACTATCAAGATAGAAGGACATATCAAGAAGAAAAAGGTGCAAGAAGTGAAAGATCACAACAAGAAAGAAGAAATGAATCCAACCATATCTAGTAATTCATTGGTCGAAATTACCACTCCTCAAACTATCAAGATAGAAGGACATATCAAGAAGAAAAATGTTCAAGAAGTGAAAGATCACATCGAGCATCAAGAAATGAATTCGACCATATCTTGTAAAGGATTGGAAGAAATTACCACTCCTCAAACACTAAAGATAGAAGGACATATCAAGAAGAAAAAGGTTCAAGCAGTGAAAGATCACATCGAGCATCAAATGAATCTGACCATATCTTGTAAAGGATTGGAAGAAATTACCACTCCTCAAACACTAAATATAGAAGGACATATCAAGAAGAAAAAGGTTCAAGCAGTGAAAGATAACATTGAGCATCAACCACAAGTTCTCCAAATTTTAAAGGATAACACCACTTTGATGCAAAATCGAAAGAAACAACAGGTAGATCAACATCGTAGTGAAAAACTTTTTGATGTAGGCGATTGGATATTTTTACTGCTACATCTCAAGAAAACTATTTATGAGAAGGAAATGTTGGCAATACTACATGCACTTAAGAAATGGTGACCTTACCGAATGGGAAGACACTTCAAGGTAAAATGGATCATGATAGTCTTAAATAATTTTTAGAACAACTACTATCTTTAGAAGAACAGAAAAAATGTGTCACAAATATGTTGGGCTATGACTTTGACATCATCTATAGAAAATGGAAGCAAAATTTTGTTGTAGATGCACTCTTAAGAAAGGATGAGGATGTGGAAGCATTTTTTTGTGCTATTTCTATTATCCAACCAGATTGGATAAATGAGGCAAGGGATGAATGGAAGAAGGATGAAGAAGTGTGGCCACTCATTCAAAAGTTGCAGAAGATCCCAATTCAAACAATATTGCCAGAACTTGAAGAGGAAGGAAAAATCATATTGCAACCTAGAGCATTCACAAAAACAAGAACTCGGCAGCTATGAAAACGATAAATTTCTGAGTATCTCATTGGGTGGAACAACTTACCCACTAAAGATTCCACATGGGAGGACAATAATTTTATACAGAAGCATCAAGAACTACTCAAGCGTTGAGGACAACACTTTTTGAAGGAGAGGGGCATGTTAGG
>APFE030459160.1:58281-78442 GCA_000404065.3 Pinus taeda | reverse complement strand
TTGGTGATGTTGATTCCTTGCATAATGTGATGTTGATAATGTCGAGTATGTGATTAATTAATGTGGTGGAAGGAATCATGAAATTAATGCAAGGTTACAACATACAGTGTATGGCAATATTCTAGAAGAGTGGTTGTTAGTGATTATGCAACTTACTATTCCTCTACTAAAGTTACTATATGAACTAATGAACATCCTATATAATGGTTAATGGGGAATATATTGTAGTAATTTGAATTATTACTTGTTGGTATTTTATGTAAAAAATTCTAACTCCCTGCACTTTCATGTGAGGTTACTCGAGTATGTTACAAAAACACTCAGGGAATTTCTTTATCATTACCTTCATCATTCACCAATGGCTACCAAGGGTTTTATGGACAAGAATGATGTATTTAGAAAGCTCTAGGTCAAACCCGAAAACAAGGTTCTATTCATATTTATTGATGCTTTTTCTCTTAAAATTATTTATAGCTAATTTATTTCTTTACCTGGAACAAAATAGTTTCAACATAGCAAAACATGTTTCGTTGTGGGTGCATTTTTTTTATCGTTCACAACAAAATTTAATGTGATTTAGGTAATTTGAGACCAGATCTATATAATTATTTATGATTTCCTATAGATATCATCAGATCTGGCGTGATTTGTATTCATAGAAGATGTGCTTTGACCATAATACAAGGAATCCCACAGGAATTGGTCACTTATGGGATTTTCATTTTCCTAGACTGTTCTGCATCTCACCGTAGTCTTCGTGTTCACATTAGCTTTGTTAGGTATGTATTTCAATCTTCACTAAAATTGAAATGTGTATTTCTTTACTTAGGCACTAAAATTGCTCATGGGTGCTTGTCCACTTTATGGTTCCTTCTTGTATTTGTGATGTCTGTAAGAAAATTAATTAAAGGCAATGTGGCATATTCTATTTTAAGGGTTTTGTTGACTTTGTGATGTCTTCTTCACAACAAGTTTTTTAAATTAAAATTAATATGGCATATCCCTTTTTTAGGATTTTATTTAGCATGCGTGTCACTATCTCGTTGTAATGCATATTGAATGATACATTGCAAATTACTCTGTTAAAAATGTAGATTAGTGAAGATGGTCTTCTGATATTTAGCGTAGCAAACTAGTATTTAGCATAGGAATACCTTCATGACATATCTTCCCCTACAATCAACTACATGAGAGGTATGCGCTAGTCTTCTCATCAGCTTAAGGAAGAGCTTTTCATTTTTTTTATAATTGTAACATATTATCCCTCATTTAGGCACTAACGTTGCTTAGAGGTATTTGTGTGTTTTGTGTTTCCCTATTGTCTTTGTGATATCGTTTTAATTGAAAACTATCTTAAAATAATTATTTAAGTGACATATATTTAAGCTAACTTGTAATGTATATTGGATGATATATTGTAAATTGCTATGTTGAAGTGCATATTAGTGAAGGTTTCATTTTGATATTTAATTTAACATAATAATGATTAACATTGGACAATCATAAAAATGTGTTAATACAATTAATAACAATTAATAAGCACAACACTTCATCATTTAAGAGGGTATACATTGGGATAACAAAATCGGATGTGGTGGTTTTGAACATCTCATCATGTATATCCCCACAGGTACACTCATCAAATGCTACAGTTCTAGGTGCATATTCGTTGTCTACAATCAAATAGGTGAGTGCCATATTTCATGTAAAAGTTTGTATATGGTAGGAGATATGTCACATTTGAATTATGATGTTTATGTGGTGTAACCGGCTATTGCATTTTCTACTTGGAGATAAAACAATATTGTATACCACTAATCAACAAGGAAAAATACCCCCTAAGACTGAATTTTGTTGCTAATGATGTATTATTTTACAAAACTTGACTTAATTTTACTGGATTGATGGAGGAACCATGATAAGTTATTTCGGTTAATTCCACTAAGAGCTTGCACCGAGGACTTTTACCCAGTGTCGTCCCTTTTAAATTTGTCCCATTTGAGTGTGAAAATCACATTGAAAATGGAATCTTGGTGGACAAATTAATTGCCTGTTGACCTGAACAATGAACTAATACTTGATTCCCAAGAAGAGACGGTTTATGAATTATCCTATTAGAGAAATTTGGTGCATGTAATGGTAGGAAAGACATTGTAGACCAGAGGTGTAAAGGTGCATACTCAAATGCATGACTATTTTTGGTAATGTGAATTCATGGATGGTATATTTCATTAGTTATAGTTTATGAAGAATACAGAATGCACATGTGATTGGTTGACTAAGGCCACTTTATAGTCTTTCTATTGTGTTTTGACATAAATTCAACTCCTTTTCTTTCTCACCTTTATTTTTCTTGAATCTTTCCTCAATTTGTTTAGGACATTGTCTCTAAAATCTCTTTAAGTCACTTGTTTTGCTTATGGTTGGGCTAGAGAGAACATGGCTTAATATATCAACAACTGCTCCTACTAAAAACTTTATTAATTTATTTATATGTCTTTAGATTCTTTTTTTCTCTTTTTTCTCTAATTGTATGATATTAGCCTTTGTAATGAAACCATTAGAGAATATCCTCTCTTTCTACTTTTTCAACTAAATATATCTACATTTGGCATTACATCGAGAGGTGCATTCTATAGTATACATCTCTAGTATGTCAAAAACCATAAATATATAAAGTTGACATTTTATCAATAAAATATAAACCAATGTAGATTTGTATTAATCGTTTATTTATCATGTGTTGAGATTCAAGGTGCAAAATGTTTTTTAGAGTGAAAAAGCTTAAGGAAATGTGAGCACTTCAAAGTATTTGGTTTGTCTTGTTGCTTGATAGGTCTAGGTTTAAGATAGATCTATGCAGGGTGATTTGAATTATGATACAAATAAATATCACTTTTTGATATATTCATCTCCATCTCCCTCAACCATGTTTGAAATTTTCCTTATTTCCTATTTTGGTTAGCTTGCTAGATTATGACCACATTTGTGCCTATTTATTGCAATATACTGTTCATATTTGTTGTAAACAATATCATATTAATCACCTTGGCCTAGAGCGTATAAACTTACCAGAGAATGAATTCATGTAAATATTTTATTTACGTATTATCATTGCAGATGGGAGCATACACAATGGAATAAGAGAAGAAAAACGAAAATATAATGAATAGAGGGAATGTGTTGAATGTTGGAAAATATCACAAGTGAGTATCTCCACTAAGGAGCATTACTAATCTAAATTCACACCTTGTTACATAATAAAAATAACGATTAATAACATTCATCACAGTTACTTGTAAAGAAAACAATTAGTGGGTCCAAGTTTTGACCATTGACCAGTCCTAGCTTCATTCTCTTAGGGCCTTCCCAAAGATCTCTAGGAAACAACCAACTACTCCTACAAGATATAGTATTGATCCATATACATATATAATAATTAATTCCCTTCATATTTTTTGGTCTATTTTATATTCTTTGTACTAGTAGGCTCATGCATAGGTCATATATGTTAGGGGCAACGAGATCATACACAATTCAGATGCAACAAAAAATATTATCTTTCAAGCAGTTAAAAAATCAGTTGGAAATGGTAAAATATGATGGTAAGTACAATTCATCACTCTCAAAAAAGTTAGAAGCCTTTCCCACACACAAAGAGAAATTTATCCACACAAAGGAATAATTTCATGTAGCAGAACTCCAAATGTCCACCAAGTTGGTTTTGGATAACCTTAATGATGTTAATTGAGCATAGTTGACTGATTTTCTACCAACAATAAAGAAATATGGGTTGGCATCATATAATTAGTTATTTTTTTGCATCATGAATGTTTTCCTTTCAGACCTATTGTTTTCTTGTACTAAAATCCAATAAGAAAAACTCAAATAATGCACATGCAGGAAAACAAAAATCAAGAAAATGAAAGTTGACAACTCAGCTGATGTAGCAACTAATTCCTCCAATACTTGTTGTGATTTTCCATGGAAAAGGAAGTGTGGAATATGAGAATGCAACATATACTCTTTCTCAAACAACCTTGTGATATGCATGCGAGTTAACTTCCACGTCCAATAAGGATATGGGAAAGAAAGCTAAAAATGGAAACTTGTATCTATCTAGTTGGCTTCACATAGAATAATCAATCAACTATATTACAATTAGGATTTTGTCAGTTCTACCAGCAGCTTTAAATCCACTCTATTTTTTTGTAATATTGACCATCTCTATTAAGATTATTTTTCTATCTGAACTATTCAATATTTCCTTTTAACATGAAGTCTTCTAAGAAATATTGTACGCAATTGTTTACTTGCATGAATTATCTAGCACATTGTCAAACTGTATTCTTTTAGTACAAGAACCATTTTATGGAAATCAATGAAATTCATAGCTTCATTTACAAGGCCTTTGGGAAGCTTCAAAAACACAAAATATTGAACGTGAATTCTGTTTTGAGGATATGAGAAAGCTTCATGGATACAATAAATAATTTGGAAGATGAGTTCTCCAAGTAGTATTGCTCTTTGAATAAGACCGCTAGTTGCAGTGGATTGTTAATATAATTTGTAATTGTTTATCAACCTTCGGTAAAACACTTATCCTTTTTCGATTGATTATTAATTGATGGATTTCTTATTTCTACTTGTTTATATTTCTTGAAGTTTTTGTGCTAAATAGTTTGAACTAATTGAGTATCAAACATTGGTGGCATTGTTGTAATATGTTAAACTCTTGTTTGTATTGAATGAAGTATTGGTTTTAAAATATCAATCGATATGTTATATTGTGGAAATTACAAGTATGGTAAATATTGGAAAACTATTGGTGCTTTGCATGTAAATCTGCAAAATAGATCAAAACTACCCTTATTTTATCTTTTCATTATAATGATAAAAAATGTTTTGAGTTCGAGTGATTGAGGATGGCCACAGGTTTTTCCTCAAATTGGAAGTTTGGTGTTGGAATTTGTTGTGCATTTTCCATTGAAGAATCATATAGCAATTGGAATCTGAAAGTTACATTACAAAATAATCCCTTTTGGGGGATTGTTAGTGGTGATTGCTATATATTTTTTATGTTCGAAATTTTCTCTGAATCATGACTAATACATTGTAC
The DNA here is from genome assembly GCA_000404065.3 of Pinus taeda. NCBI lineage: Eukaryota > Viridiplantae > Streptophyta > Pinopsida > Pinales > Pinaceae > Pinus > Pinus taeda. Next base: position 73,323 of record APFE030459160.1, on the reverse strand, counting down.
TATAGGCCAGGAATAAAATGGGAAGGAATTGTCTTTGAAATTTATCCACTTATATTGTAGTGATCCATAAATATAAGAAAAACATTAATAATTTGATATAGACTAGTTGACTTATTCATATGTGAGAATGGACCTAGATAATAGTTCTTATATGAAGAAGTGCTCATCAGACTTGGGAATTATTAACATCATCAACCTCCAACCTTTGGATTATTCACTTATCCTTATACAATATTGAGTTATATACATGTATACAAGGCTATCCTGTTATTGTATCCTTTTTACTTCATTTCATTTTATTCTATACTTAGCTTTGGCTTTTTCTAGGAGTTTTATTTGCACTCCCGCACTGTATAAGTAATATATAACTTGATATTTTTTGCATGTAACTTAGTTGCCATGATTGTGCCTAACATTCCTTAAAGGTTGAATACTAAGTTTACTGAGGCATTATTTTCTATGGTGATGTTTTATTTGCTTTGTTTATATAGCCATCTAGCCACATAATGGCCACTATTTCCCGACAGAAGAAAACGTGTTCAAGTTTCTTGCTTTTATTGGGAAAAATGACATTGATAATATTGCTGATGTTAAGGTATATATCATATAAATCCTTTATAGTCTACTTTATTTTATATTCCAGTGTTCATCGTCTTTCATGTCTTATACTTTCCATTATGTCTTCTTTTCTTTTCAGAAAAAGAACTCAGTATTGATGGTAAGAAGCAAGAATTGAAGAAAGAGGAGAACAATAACACTAGAGTGACAAAATGAAAATTAAAGAGAGAGACATAGGAGAACTAGTCTAACGGTACTTGTAGATCCAATATACCACATAAGACACACAAGGACTGATGGTCAAGTCCTCATAGTTGGTGAATTCACTTGCAAAGCCTTGACAACACAATTATAACTTTTTGAAGTGATGAAATAATGTTTCATGTATAAATTTTACTCCAACCAATATTAAGTTAGAAACTCATATTGTAATATTTGACATTTTATGTAATATAATTTTCGCAGTTGAAATTATTTATAGTTGCACTTGATATTATTTAGTATTATAATTAACATTTGTAACTTTTCATTTTCATATTAGATGATGATGTACATTATATGACATTCCTTTATAATTTAGTTTCAAGAGCATATTAATTAATTTATGTTGATTAATAATGAATGCATAAAATCAATCTAAAACTACTAAATTAGTATTTTATGTTGATTAATGATGATTACAAATAAAATGAATATATGACAAAATTAGTTGCTTGTAATGGTTATTAATGAAAGTAAATGAAATGACTATAAATTACTAAAGTAGTCATTTATATAATAAATATGAAATTACGAAAAAACGATAAATGGCTGCTACAAATGATAAATTTGTGATTACAAATGAGAACTAAATTTTACATATATATGACTATTAGTAGCTAACTTAGAGTATCTTATAACACAACCAAAATTTAGTCATATTTATTTCACCATTAATTGGTTTCAAACAATGACTAAAATTTTCATATATATGACTATTAATAGCTAATTTACAGTATCTTATAACACGACCAACATTTTGGTGATATTTCTTTAGTCATTGATTGGTTTTCTTGTCTAATCATTTAGTAGTATATTTTATTGTATATTTGGTCATTAATTGTGGCAATTAATCACTAAATCAATGACTAAATTAATGACCAAATTAATGAATAAATATACTACTAGATATTAAAATTGAGACAACCAATTAATGACTATGCTAAAAATAATTAAAAGTTGGTCACGTTATAAGATACTGTAAATTAGCTACTATTGGTCACTGATAAAAAATAGTCGTGTCTATGCAAATTTTAGTCTTTTCTTAGTAACTAATTAGCCATTTTGTACTAGTGGATCTTGTTTTTTTCATTGTGCTTCATTCATATTTGATACTTTAATGATGAATGTAGTTAATATTTCCTTATAAAATATTTCATCATTCTCTAGGAATTTTTGCAAATATTCAATGAGTGAATTAAGACTCACAGATATTTGGTTGACGTTGTAGCTACTTCCAATACCTTTGAAATTGTATTAATTTTCATTAATATTACTCACAACATATTCCTAGATTCCAACAAGTAGTCTCAATGTCATATTGATCTTGGAACTAGTCTTTGGTACATCTTTTGAAGAAAAATTTAGCTTGACCATGGAGAAGGGCTGAATGGAAAATGGTTTATGCAATAGAGCCATTTTCAAATGTTTTTGTTTTTACCTAGGTTTTGTTTCTTTAGCTTCTAGTTTTGAGATTGAATAAGCCAATGTGTCTCTAGTAGGTTGATGAAATTCATACAACTTTTAATGTTTTATGCATTTGAATTCAGTGTTAGGATTCACCTTGTTAATCACTCCATCATTTTTAACGTTTATTTTTTCAAATTGTAGGTTCTTTAGATTTCTGTTCTATGATAGATGATGTAGAGTAACTAACTTAGTCTAAAAACCATAGGGATTTTGTTGAGTTATCCCTTCAACAATGCATTGACTCTTCAAGAGTTTCCTTGATATTTTTTTATATCCATGACATATCATTGTACACTTGGGTTTTCCAGGGTTGTGATTCTTCTATATTGTTGAACTAAATCCAACAACATAAGAACTCTCAAGGGTAAACCTTGGTTCACTTTCATCACCGCCATCTCAACCAGTATTGCTAGATTTCTTGTTAATTTCCATTAGTTGAGGTTTACCCGTTGAGATGGAGGTTCTCTTCTATCAATGTTGAGGAGAGGAACTAGAACTTACAACTAAGTGTCATATTGTTTCTTTAGTAAGTTAATGTTGAACAAGGAAGTAACATCTTCATGAAACGGTTGTAGAGTATTAAGAAAGATATGATTCTTTACACCATCTTCAATTTGGTTTTTTTTTAAATAATGTACCATATTTAGTGGACTTAAGATGAAGAAAAAATATATTTCAATGATCAAAACCTTTTATTTATTGTAGATTATTCAACATGAATATGTCAAGATGAGTTGCATGCTCATCAATTCTAGAAATATTTTTGACTTTAAGACTTCAAAACATCATTGGATAAGGTATAAATTGCTTCTTCCTCTTTCCATTAAGAAAGTGATTGAATGAATTATACTATCGACATAATTGTGATAAGAATATTTTTTCACAAATATAAATTGGTAACATCAAGCACTTTCCCTCAATTCCAAATAATTTGATATATGAAATTTTTTGTTCCATTTAAAAAAGCCATTTTTCCTTCTATGAAGGCAAGGGCCTCTCAATCATATTATTCAACAAAAGGACTAACATAAATTATTCTACACTTCAATATAAAGTAATTTTTTACATTTTTATCTCAAAAATATGGGAATTAGAATTGAGAAGGATCAATGTCATAATTGGAGTGTCACACCCTTAGAATACCTTCAAAATATTTATATTAAACAATGGTGTAGACTAGGTATGAACACATGAAAAATATTTTTTATTATTTGAAATTCCTTAGTTGACAAAAATTGTATGTGTCCAGTTGAATACGACTCCTTCATGTGGAATATAATCTAAAATATATATTAAAAAAACTTGGAAAGATACTCTAGTGATTTGAGACCAAGGGAAAGAGAAAATAACTAAACAAATTCCTTTTATGGGTTGTTAAGAAAACATACCTCAATTTTTATGTTGTTCACCAATTCTCTGGTAATGTTCTCAACTCTTTTAACAAGGTCTTCCCTATATTGAAATTCACCAAGAAGGAATCAACTTTAACCACCTTGAAAATACTATCAACTTTTGGAAGCTTGAGAATTTTCTTAAAGATAGTTGGAGTAAAATGAACAATGGTGTTAGAAGAATAAATGAGGAATATGCAACTTTTTCTCACGTAAAATATATATGTCCACCTAAAATTTAATTCTAAGAAATCAAACATATCTTGTATAAACTCAACATGTTCAAGTTTTTAGCTATAGGCCTTCTTGTTACTATTTATTTTTGGACCTAGGCTTGAATATCACATATAAGCCATCAACCACTTAAAATATAGGTATTGTCATCCAAGAATGTGGAGGTATTATCTAGAAAGTATTCTCGTGTTTTATTCTACATGTTTTATTTGAACTGAATGCCAAGTTAGCATGATAACTCTAGGATTATCTTTTCTATTCATGCAAATAACATTATCTAACATTATATAACATAAGAAGGTGTGAGCATTGGGATTCATGTGACAAAGTCATTTCGTATTCTATATTTATTTACACATTTACATTTTTATCACCCAATCCATGAATATCAGGTCTTTAACATCTCAAACCTTAGTATGAAGGGGTGTTTGTAAGTCTAAGCACCATTCCGAATCTTTCAAAATTCTCTATTCCATGTTATTTGATGAATATGTCTACAATTTTCTCATTTGAGGAATAATTTCTTAGGTGAATACTCTTGGCCATTACATGATGTTGAATTAAATGATACTTTATGTTGATATGTTTGGTTTGATCATGTAATTTGGGGTTCTTGGCCAACTTAATTGTAGAAGTATTCTTAATCAGAAGGGGAGTAGAGTTCACTTATTTCTTCTACAATTATTCAAAAAATTTCTCAATCCACACCATATCCTTCATTGGTTTTGTAGCTACCACATATTCTACCTATATTGTGGAATCTACCAGAATTGACTATTTGTGTGACCTCCATGCGATAACTCTTGATCCAAGACTAACCACATAGTATGAAGTAGACACTCCATTCTCTGTATCTCCATCAATGTTTGAATCATAGTATCCAACCAAACTCAATTCATCCATATATTACTATTTGAGTCCAAATGATTTGTAAACTATTGTCGATATTCCATTTGAAAATCCATCACAACGAATCTGATAAAACTATATATAAAAATATAATATCTACATAATTAGAGTTTTATTTTTCTTTATACTTCCAGATCTATAGATTATGGTTAATTGCATATGCATTCAAATTAAAATTATGAAAAGAATAGATAAAAATGAAATAAAATCTCATAAACAATGATGAACACAAGATATGACTTTTGAAACACGTTCGGTAGAAAACCCAAGAAGAAGATGAGGTCACTCTACTCTCATTCTTTAAATAGAAAATGGATTAGTAAAAAGAGGTATGGCATGTGGCCTATGGGATACTATACTGTGAAATTTGTGTGCTTTATCTCTTGTCCCTCTTAGCTATTTTTTCTCATTTTAAGAGAAATGCACTTAAAATAATGGAACGCTTTTTCCTCCTAGTGGATTGGTTATAACAAAGCCCTCTAGCCTACTAGTTGTTAGGTTTGACAACCTCAACTCTTAACTAGAGTTATGATATGGCATATTCTAGATTCTTCTTCATGATAGTCATGTAGGTATCCCCTTTTCCATAAAGAATGGAGGCTGACATGGAATCTTCTTAAATTATGGTGGTGAAAATAGGAAGGTCAACTTATGAGTGACATAACTTTTGAGTATAGACTCTGATGGATGTGATTTTTACATTGTCAGAAATGTCTATGCGTTTACAACATGAAACAAATATGAAACACTAAATAAACATTGTTTTACCCCCAAAAAGAATGACGCCTGAAAATGTTCCTGGAAGGTTTCAAACCCTAGTTTTCGAAATTAGGTCCTACTAGTAAAAATGATCATACAATTGGATTCTTCAACTTTTTCAATTCTTAAAGGATTGAGATGGATGAAAAATAATATGACGATCCAATTTGGATAACTAAATTATTGATTTCCTTTCAATTACGTTATAACTATTTTCGCAACAAACTTATGTCTTTCATAAGTCCTTTACATAAACCTAGACATGGTTCCAATAGTAAATGAAATTTCTTTTCTGGTAGTGGTGTTATAGAAATTTTTGGGCACTGCAACCTCAATCATAAATCTCCATAAACTAAGGGCTCCTAAGTTCCTGAAAGTGTTTCTTCACTCCCTAAAGGAAGAAGGTCAGCTGATTACATCATCTCCCAGAAGTACTCCAGAGAAAACTGATTAGAACTCATCAAAACTAGACCATACATAATTCCCAGTGCAGAGGGTGTGATGCATATCACCTACATAGTGTAAAGGGTGCGATGCATACTGGAAAGCCCTTCTGTAGGGTGCGATGGGAAAGAGTGGACAAATGGCAACGACATTTTTTGAGGTGGAGGATCATAGAATCTTCCAGAAACTTATCCTCTGACACTTGCCTCTCTGAATTCACCCAGGGATGAGTAAGAGATCATAAATCTACAAGTGGAATCAAGAACTATCACAGAGAGGACACTAATAAAAAACCCAGAAGCTAACACTCCCCATACAATCATCTATATATGAATCCCTCATCAAAGAGATCCAGAGGCTGGAATCTTGTATCTTGTAGAGAAGTGTTGTTGGTTTCCTGGTGTAACATCATAGTGTTAGATGATCTAAGGTTTACATGAGGTGAAGAAGGGCTTTCTTGCTAGAGGATGATGTTGGGTCAGAACTATTGGTTGTAATCCTCTTTAATATTCTTGATATTAATAAAGCTATTCAATTTTTCCTCCACATTCTTTTATGATTGATTGTTTATGCATTTGTGTGGTTAATACATATCTGGTCTTGTATTGTTTATGGCTGTAGATCCTTGTTCTTCGATAATATTATGCTGCTTTCATTCCACAGGTTCTCTTTGAAGCTGGGTAGACGAAGAAGAAGTGGCAAAGATCTATTATAAAGGAGAGGAACCGGGCAAGGAACCAAGTGCAAGACTGAGGTTGGTGTCCTTTGTTCCCCTCTTATCTATTTCGCATAAAGGAAAGCGAAAGTAGTTTTAACTTGTTTGTTTCTAAGATAGCTACCAGTCTTAGTGGGAATAACAGCTCCAAGTGGACACTATTCCCGATAACAAAATGGCGACTCCACTGGGGAGCGAGTAGATTGTTTGCTAGTCTATATTTTTTTGTTTTATAAACTTACAGATGGAGCCTAGAGTCAAGCTAGCTAGCCTTCGAACTGCATTTTCTATGCAAGTGCAAAGTAGATCAATGTTGCTTCAGTCTATCTCTGGGTTTTGTTTATAAATTGAACAATCGAACCGTAAACACTCTAATTGCCCTATTGGTGGCTTTAGTAACCTTCTTAGATCAATCCCTGTGATTTATATTTACTGAACATCACTTGCTCAGCCTAAATCCCTGAACTGAACTGCAAATTGTGACCAAAGACCAAGTAGAAGTCTCACACTATTACCATCGCACCCTCTCTTCAAGGCAGTTTATTTGCATCGTACCTCCCATGTGTAGTAGGTGAGATGCATACTGGATTCCCTGTGTAACAGGTGCGATGGTCAGAGAAGGTTAATTTTGCCTTCAGAATTTGGTTTTTCTTCACTCTTTTCAGATCTATTCAGGAGTTTTGCTATATGTGGTCAGTATATCTCTATGGAAACCCCCTTCCTTTTCATCATTCCACCTCCATTGTGCAAATAACTGTAAATGTTTTTATGTATTGTACACCATTTTCAGTTCTCTTTTACAAAGAAGTAGTGTAATCGAGGTGTCATTTCTTAGTCTGAAAGTGTCGCAAGTGCTGTTTTTAGTCATAGAAGAGAATCGCATTGTTCTTAATAGTCGATTATATAGTTACTCTTGTATGTGATTTGAATTAGTAGTTTTCAAGTGTCGAAAACAATTTTCATTTCGAAATTGCAAAAGTGTCATCGTTATCTTCACTTCGTTTTGAAAAGAAATTTGTTAGTATTCTCGCTTCGGAAAGATAATTCAGATTTTCACTTAGCATTCTTCTTGTCATTCAAACATTAAGAAGGCTGAAAAACAAATACATGCATGTGCATTTGCATTTAGATTACTTGGTTTGATTTAGGACAGTACATTTAGTGTGTGTTATGTGCTCTTTGTTGAAAGAGCCTCAGTTCTCTTTCCTTAGTAGCTAGGATTTTCATTGCAAAAGAAGATTAAACGATTGTTTATCATCTTAGACTGCATTTTAGGAATTATATATATACATCGCACGGTGAACCAGAAAGGAAAATTCCTTAAACAAGATCAACTATCAGATAAATTTAATGAACCTAAAAATGATTTGGAACCTAACGCCCAACATGTAGAAGTCTAGCCTAGAGACGTATTCCGGCGTTGTTAAGCCTGGTAACTATCGCTTTCATTTCTGGTTCGGTGATTCCTCCTCTTTGAGATGACAAGTGCCAGTACAGACTTGTGCTCCCATGTATCATCGAGTATATATTGGGAGACCACAATAGGCTATATCCTTTATCCTTAGGAAGTAGTGTCTGCCGCCCTATTGATCGCAATGCACTGAACACAGCATTCGAGAAGATTGACTGCCATACCGTAAAAAAATATTTTGTAGTTTTGCGATTGGTTTGGTAATCCCTTTGTTTAGATTTCCAGAGTAGTCTCTTTTGTTCCTTTTTAGACTCCTTAAAGGAAAAGGTGCATCTGAGCACTTGTCACTTTAGGCTCATTAAAAATCGAAGGCGACTAGAGTCATCTTTTGTTTTTTCTCGACTCTTAAAAATTGAAAAAACAGGTTGTGTCAAAGTGTCTAAATTTTATTTTAATCACAGTAACATCACTGTTCCCTCGTTGGTCTTTAGGTTGAGAAAAATGGAGTCTACCAACTAAGGATTTCCCCTTGGAGGAAATTCTAGTTCTTTCTCGCCTTGGGGAGATGTTGGTGCACCCCATATGGCCACATTGTCACTTCTAGGGTTGACGATTGGCTTGCTCATATGGCTCTTCTCTACCTCCGTTGTTCAGAATACCGTAATTCCTGAACAATCTAGTAAGCAACTAGCTTACACTAGAGTTACCCCCCAACCTTCTAATTCATCCGTTTCTCACTCTCCTCGTTCCTCTTCACTTGATGGAGCTGGTAAAGCTAAAGATCAAGTAACTGAGAAGAAGAAGAAGCGGAAGGAGAGAAAGGAAAAGAAGAAGAAGAAGCCAAAAGCAAAAGGGGGCAACCATGCGTCGTCTAGTGAAAATCCTCACACTGCACCATCTAAACCTAAATCTCCTTGTGTCATTTGCAGAAGAGACCACTATCATCGAGATTGTCCTTACATCCTTCAGATCTTAAGGGACTGGTCTCCTTGTTTGCAAAATCCAGTGTCGTCAACCTCTGATGTTCATGTTGAAAGTACACCGACAACCAGTGAAAGCGAAGTAAATTTCCTTGTAAACTGTGTGAAGGCAATCACACCATCCACCATTGTCCCTTCCTAGATGAAGCTAAAAGAGTTTTGTATGTTCATCCTGCTTCACCGCTATGGCTCCCTCCTGGATATAAGAAACTCTTGCTGAGTCCATCACTGGTTGAAAATCCTACTGACACGCCATTGTGGTTATTCAAAGCATCTATCCTTGAAGATAAATCCTCTGAATCCATACCAGACGAAATTCAAAAGGTCGAGGTAGCAGTTGACCCGATTTTGCCTTTAGAAGGTGTATCCTCGAATGATATAGTCACTGAAGAGAATAAGAATGACACCATTCAAATTATTTTTATAAACACAGACTCCGATGAACATGGGGGCAGTCTACCCATTCTTTACCACAGGAAGGAAGCTCGTACGAGTCATATCTGGCCATCTATTCAGTCCCATCTCCAAGCAACCTAGTCATTTCCTTCAATTGGAATCTACTAGGAAGACCCCATTTACCGACTAGTGTACCATTCTGAATCATTGTACAAGCTTATAGAATGGTCATGGCTGGTACCATCATAGATGAATGGATTTTTGTGAGCATCCTTTCCATAACTTCTAGGAAAGCACTTGGTTCGCCATTGCTTATGCCTGAGATGAGAAATCTGACAAGCTTTGACAAAGGAACTAGTTGACCATTAGGGATCCTTCCAAATGTGCCTACTACTTTGAGAAGGAAAACCGTTTATATGAACGTAATGGTAGTCCAAGGGCCGTTGGATTACAATCTACTCCTTGGGCATGACTAGATTGAATGGGAGCCATCGTCTCCTCACTCTTTCGAGTAATGTGTTTTCCGCAAGAAGGCAGAGTGGTCCAGCTCGTAGACCAGCTTTCATTCCCCAGATCACACATGGCAAACAGTCAAATACCATCCCTAAATCATCTTATCTTGCAAGGAATGCCTCATCAATCTCCAGTCCGTACACCTGAAGAGTGCGAGTGATTCAAGAGGACATGACTGAAACGCTGGGGGCATGCACCCTGGTCTACTTCGGCAGAAAAACTGTAGGTATAGGGTAGGTTTCGGTGAAGGATATATGACTAGTCCAATACCTGTCCGTATAGGAAAATGGGATTATACCAGATAAGATACGACCGTTAGACGGTAGGCCTTTCCCAATAGAACAAATGCTTTGTCTGCAAATTGAAGGGTAACCTGGAAAAGGTAGGCCTTTCCCGACAGAACAAACATTTTGTCTACAAATTGAAGGGTAAACTGGAAACTCTAGTTCACTATACCCAGGGGCATGCAAACCTTTTTGCATGCAAGAGAAGAGTGAACATTTATTTTCATAGTTTGTAGATTCTCAAACCCTTTAAACTCGTAGGATTGGTCGTTTCCTAACTTGCATAAGGAAAGGATCTGGGGCAAAGCTTTGAAAGATGCAAGCTCCATAAAAAATGGCATCTATAGATGAGACATCCTTATTATATGACTGGCATGAGCAGTTTTTATGTGGAGATGAAGCCCGTTAAAAATTAAACATAAGAAATGAGCAAATGTTTCCCCCAGAGTTTAAGCTCATTAAAAAATGAACCAATTTCCGGTAAATAACCTATGAATGCATTATCATCAGCTTTTAAGCCTTGGTCGTGTTCTCATCATCACCTCCACCTTTTAGCCGATCATACACCTCCATTTGATTGTTTACCCTTTTGAGGAATAGCTGCGATGAGTTATATTGCTAGCCATCCTTGTGACACTACCGTGATTGGAAAATTCCAAACCTTACTTGGAATCAGCTGCTACCCGAAATTATCACTCGTTCCTCAAAAAATGCGTCTCCTTTAAACTATTTTCACCTGACTCATAAAATATGAAAAGATTACCAAGCGATTGGCCTCTCCGGTTTGTTAAAGTCATCGAAAGTGCTATCCCTCCTCTAAATTTTAATCTTTATGGACCTGAGGGATTATTACACAAAAAGATCAAGCGCTTGTCTTGTTCGGCTCATTAAAACTATCGAAAAATTCATCCCTTTCATATTATTTTATGCTTTTTTAGAATTAAGGGATTATATGATGAAAAAGAATCATTAGAGTTTCATTTTCATACTTTCTCAGACTCTCTAAAAATGAAAAAGGACCAAGTTGTCATTTTTGTTAAACTTGTTAAAACCAATAGTGAAAAACTTGTCCAAATGGACGAGAACGAGTTTCACTATCACTAGGCTTGTTAAAACATAGCGACGGGTTCGCCCGAAGAGCGGATTATAGAACAAGCATATGTTATCCTCCTCAAGCTTGATAAAAATAAAGAGGTACTGGTTAGCTATGGCTGGGGAAAATTGCGAAAAAAACTTGATGAAACTTCATTGGTAGCAAGTCACTCTTGAACATGACACTTTCACTCCGTCCGAGTCGGGTTGGGTTATTCCGTTCACCGATCATATCACGGTTGGTCCGTCACACCATCCATCTTTGGCGTTAATGATACTAATCCATTGTCAGTGTCGCCAATATGTTGAAGAGAAGTCGCTTAGAGTATTCACCTGTGTCTCATCCGAAGTAATACATTCATGCTCCATTCTTTCATGACTGCCACCCTGAACCCTGTATCATCAGATCGTTTTCACCTCCAAAATCATTTGCTCCGTTCCATGTTGTAGATGTGGGATTCATTAAGGCCCTCCTACAACAGGTCATTTCTTGTCGACATCAGCTCACTATCCAAGAAGTTGAGCTAGGAACAACCCCTTTTAGTACTTTGATGCTTGCATGCCTCAATGGCAAGTTTTTCACTTTCGGCGACAGGTTTTCATCAATGTCCTTCGACCGAGAGATTTTGCGTGGTGTTCGTTGCCAAGTCCCTTTTTCACACCACACGAATTGTACTGTAGTACCTTGAGGATCATTGTCATTATTGGTGATTCCTCTCGCGCCTGTTAATAGCTTATATCATTGGTTGGTAATCAGGCGATGTCTTTCCATGGTTGACTCCAAAACATATTTCACATGGATCGACTTGTACTCCGAGTGAAGATTGAACGAGTTTTGAAGAACCTAGATCTAGTTTCATCCATCCGGGCTGCGATATATTTAGGAATATAAAAACATCAAATGTACATCATTGCAAACAGATGATCATCCAAATCAACGAAGGATGACTTCGTCCAAATCATCAGTCTGCTACACAGGCAATTGTCTCTCTTATGTACATGAAAATGAATTTATAAAGATTAGCATGGGAATGCCCGCCTCAGCTAGATCGTGAAAATTATAATGTATTTGATTGTATTACAGGTCGCCTCCAAGCTTGAAAAAACTTCGGATCCTCATGATAAAGCATTTCACCTGACATCAAAAGATTAATGACCTCATGCTTTAGGGGGCAACTGTTATAGACATTTCTGGGTACTGCAATCCCAATCATAAATGTCCATAAACTAAGGGCTCCTAAGTCCCTAAAAGTGTTGCTTCACTTCCTAAAGCAACAAGGTCAGCTTATTACATCATCTCCCAGAAGTTCTCCTCAGAAAACTGCTCAGAACTGGTCAAAACTGGACCATACAGAATGCCCAGTGTAGAGGGTGCGATGCATATCACCTACTTAGTGTAAAGGGTGCGATGCATACTGGAAAGCGCTTCTGTATAGTGCGATGTGTGAGAATGAACAAATGGCAAAGACAGTTTGCGAGGTGGAGGATCATAGAATCTTCCAGAAACTTCTCCTCTGGCACTTGCCTCTCTGAATTCACCCAGAGATGAGTAAGAGATCATCAATCTCCAAGTGGAATCAAGAACTATCAGAGAGACAACACTAGTCAAAAACCTGGAAGCTGACTCACCCCCTACAATCATCTATATATGGATCCCTCATCATAGAGATCTAGAGGCTAGAATCTTGTATCTTGTAGAGAAGTGTTCTTGGTTTCCTAGTGTAACATCATAGTGTTGGGTGATCTAAGCTTTACATGAGGTGAAGAAGGGATTTCTTGCTGGAGGATGATGCTAGGTCAGAACTATTGGTTGTAATCCTCTTTTCTATTCTTGATATTAATAAAGCTATTCAAGTTTTCCTCCACATGCTTATGCGATTGATTGTTTATGCATTTGTGTGGTCAATACATATCTAGTCCTGTATTCTTTATGGCTGTAAATCCTTGTTCTTCGATAGTATTATGATGCTTTGATTTCACAGGTGCTCTTTGAAGCTGGGTAGACAAAGAAGAAGCAGAAAAGATCTATCATAAAGGAGAGGAACCAGGCAAGGAACCAAGGGCAAGACTGAGGTTGGTGTCCTTTTTTCCCCTCTTATCTATTTCGCATAAAGGAAAACGAAAGTAGTTTTAACTTGTTTCTTTCTAAGATAGCTACTATTGTTAGTGGGAATAGTAGCTCCAAGTGGACACTATTCCCGATAACAAGTGGTGATATAGATAATAATTCCCACAAATAATCTATATTTACTTGCATCAAAAAATTCATTTCATTCTTTAGATGTGAGCTCTAGATTTTGTTCCAATGGAGTCAACAAATGATTGTAGTCAACCATGACAAACTTATTCAAAATTTTTCTAATGTACTTATTTAAAGAAAGGAATATATAACTAGGATGTTGTGACACTTTAATTCCTAAGTGGTAGTGAAGGTGTCCTAATTATTCCATCTGAAGTCCTTTGTTCAACTCTTTCTTCATGGATGCAATATAGTTTTTATTGTTCCTTGTTATCAACAAATCATCAATATATCATACAAGATAAAAACCAATTTATCCAAATTTCTTAACATATAAAAATGCATACTCAAAATTCAATTGTTTGAAATGTAATTTTATAAGATGATCAGTAAATTTTTTATGCCAAGATCATGGTGCTTATTTTAGGCCATATAAATATTTGATGAATCTCCATACTTTCTATTCTTGTCCCTTCACAACAAAGCCTTCTCATGAAACACACAGATAATTTCTTTCAAATATCTATTTAAGAAAGTAGTATTCACATCCATCTGAGGGAATTTCCATCGATTATAATCTACTAAGGCAATGATATTCTAGATGATGGCCTATTTTTCTATGGACAAAAATTTATTTACACAGTCGATACCTTTTTATGTGAAAGTCCTTTTTCCATGAGTCTTTCTTTGTCTTTTTCAAGTAAATTATCTTATTTATGCTTATTCTCATAGACTCGATTATATCCAATTGTTTTGGTTCCAAATAGAGGGTCCATCTGTTGGAACCATGGCATTGGCATTGATGTCAACAAAATGAGTTAACAAGTTGAGTTAGCATTGATGTCAACAGGCCTGGTAACCTTGTGCATGATGTTGAAGAAGTGTTGGTGCTAGTCAATGTTGATGTGTTCCTAAAGTATGCAAAGGTCATAGAGGTGTTTGAGGAAGTGTTGAAGAAGTCGTAGTAGATCTAGGTTAGAGGATCTTCAGGAATTCCATGTGTTACTACACTGTCATAGTCTTGTTATTATCACAGAGTGACACTATATTAACTATGAATTTGCTTATAGTCTCACAACACTCGCTATAGGGTGATAGTTTAGTGCCCGCAACACTCTCTAGCAGGTGTAGAAAGGAAGAAATAAAGCTTAAAATATGTAAATTACCTATGAAAAAATATCTGAAGCGCTGGGTTGAGTTACTCTTCGAAGATGTAATCTAGCTTGTGTTGATGTGGTGTTGAATTCGTAATAGATCTTGTGAGAACACATTGACTTTTTGGATATGGCATAAGTGGCACAATGGTCTCGTTGATTGTGTAGGCGTAAAAAACATTGAATCCCATGTGTTGTGGCTTCATCACTTTTGACTTGCGAATATATATATATA
>APFE030459160.1:28676-57867 GCA_000404065.3 Pinus taeda | reverse complement strand
TATATATAGATAGATAGATAGATAGACTTATTGTTGGTCAAGCTAAAATTAGATAGTTGGATTGTGAGTGAGTAAAAGTTGAACCATACACACCACAGATATATTGGAACTAATGCATCTATTAAAGCGATGATAGAGGGGAAATTGATGCTAAAGAGTGTCATTTATTGTAATATATATGTGCGTGGAAACACTTGCATTCATATAGCTATGAATGTAGCGTTCAAGACTCTGAATGTGAGAGGAAGAGGGTGATTAGGTTGACAGGTTCATATCTATTGTAACAGAGTATCCCATGTAGTGTGCACATAAAATGGTAGAGAACTTGTGTGTTGCATTAATGGACAAATGTTGATTTAGATTCTTTACATTTGTTGATTGATCTGTGGTGTAATAGTTGAGGCATAGTTTTTGGAGTGCACTTTGGTAGTTGATGTGTGCATGGAGTGATAAATCCCAACAATTATGACTATAGCATATTTTTAAGTAGAGGTTGTACTAGATTTTATGTTTCTTAATTATGTAACTAACAATGTTTCTACATGATTATATTAATAGTTCTACATAAGTGTTTATAGTGTGATGTCATGAGAATTATATATGTTGAGTATGAGTGACGTATTAATGAGGTGATGTTGTGTATTCTTGTCCATGAGAATTGTAATGTTTACATGTCGGTTATATGTTGTTGGTAAAGATATAGTGTATTTGTTACTAGGTGTTTGAGTGATTATGAAGTTTTAATGTTGTTAATTGTTTTGTGTGAGTCATAGTGATGTTGACGAGGCTATTTTAGTTCGATGAGAAAAGGACTTAATGTAAAGCAACTTTTAGTGTTTAATAGTTTATTGTATTCAGATGTTGAGCAAAGTAGAGTGTAGTGGGTGTAGTATGAAAATTGGTTGGAATGTGGCCTACATTGTATTGAGTTTGATGCAAAAGGATTCTAGTTTGAAAATTCATGAAAGGTGGTCAACGAGATCTTGAAGGTTGGTGTCTTTAGTGGGCATGTTGTGGCTTCAGAGCATGAGAGTCGTGGCTTCCAACTAGTCATGGCTAGAAAAAATATTGGTTGTTGGGGCATCCACAAGATAATGGCCTACAATACGTGGTGGCTTACATAGTTAAGTGAGCAGTGGGTTCCAACAAGTGGTGGCCTTAAAATTTCAAGAAGTGGTGGCTTCTGTTAGGTAGTGGCCTAGTGTGAGTGGTCTTTCCCGTGCATCACAAGTTGTGGCTTAATGTACACATGTGGTGGCCAATGATATGAATATGTAAATGAAATATTTCAATAACAATAAGAAGAAGTAGAGAAAAAAAATGGTGGTTTTACTCTTGGATGGTTTTCCACTTTATATCTTGTGTTCATGTGTATTGTTGCTCATGGTTCACTTGTACTTTGGTTAATTTATTATTATGTTTATGACCATGTATATGTTGTTTATATGATATTGTTGAATAACTAATTGATGACTAAGTGACTGGTAAAGAAAGGGAAAAAAGAGGTAGAATTTGATTCATGCATAAAATATTGATTAACCCGCCCTCTCAATATTGTCAGGCTCCCAACAATTAGTAGCAGAGCTTCCAATAGTTGGTGTTAGAGTAGGTTATTTACAGTGCATCCCAATCACTGGAAAGAAGATCTAGGTAGATATGATAAATTGTTTTTATTAATTTTTTTGTTTTTGGAAAGCATCGTGAAGTATTCTCTCTACTCACTATTGCGAACTCATAAGTATGGAAATTAAAAGTTAAATATGAATTGATAGCTTATGTATCTAACATTTTGATGTTAGTATGTGAATCATTTGGTAAATATTATCTCCCACCAAAAATGATGTAGAAAAATTCTCAAGCGAAGTGTGGTATATACAAAAATCATCACAGTGCAAATCATGAGAAGATTGTAGATCTGGCATCTGTTAAAGACATATGGGAAAAATTGTAGGTGCTATATGGAGGAGATAAAAATAGAAACAATAATGGAGAGAAGAATAGTAAGAATAAAAAGAAGAATTCCTCAGAAAATAAAGAGTCTCAACAAAAAGAGATTCATTCTCCTAGTCATAATGGTGCAGCTAGTGTTTAAGAAGACACATCAGAAAAGGAATCCTCATTAGAACCAGGTGTACTCCAATGAAGTAGATATGAAGGTATAAGTAAAAAGGAGTTGTTTTTTTGTTATGTTTTATATGGTTCTTATGCTAGTAGTTTCAATTTTCATAGTGATGATGCAGATGATGTTACGCTTCTCAATGATGAATATGAAGTTACCATGGTTGTAATCAAGAAACTATTTGTTGAAGTAAGTAGGATAATGGGTGTATGTACAAATTAAGAAAATATTTTGTAGGTATGTGATCCAGAGATGTCAGAGCTAAAAGAAAAAAATATTTGTTTGAAGGCCCAACTATAAGAAGCTAAAAGAATTCAAGAGGTTATGAGTAGCGAACAAAAAGAGAGAGAGGGCCAAGTTGAAGAGCTTGAAGCTGAAGTGGTCTCTATGAGGAAGCAACTATATTAGAATGATAAGTAGGAGAAGAGAGCCAAGACCTAGGACAACATGATTAAGAGTAAAATATATCCCATGAATAGATTCAATATTTATTTTCACAAGGTAGATTCCAGATCACAGGCATGCACAAACAATGATGTTGTTCATAAAGAGCATATAGTTTGTAGTGGAAACAACAAGAAAAAAAATAAAGTAAGAAAGAAACAATGGATACGAAAACCAAGAATAGGATGTAGAGGATCTGCCATGACTAGAATATCATTTTCTCC
Source organism: Pinus taeda (assembly GCA_000404065.3). NCBI lineage: Eukaryota > Viridiplantae > Streptophyta > Pinopsida > Pinales > Pinaceae > Pinus > Pinus taeda. The sequence goes on along the minus strand of APFE030459160.1, from coordinate 55,080 downwards.
TATAGTTGATGTTGGGATATTTCAAAGGAGTTAAAATCCCTTCACTTCATTAATGGATAAAGGTAGAGTGCTACATTTTCCACAATTATGGGAATATTGTAGCCAACTGTAGAAGAAAAGTCTATAGATATTACTGACACAACATGCAATAGTATGGTTATAAAGGAAAACCAAGGAGGTTAACAACCATCAAGTATACTAGTTCAATTTATGGTGATTATTTTTCTTGTAACTAGTTTGGAAACACGGTGGTTGATTGTAGATCTCGTGCAAGGAGAAGAAAAATGACCTATGAAAGGTAGGCACATGAGATGTTTAATAGGATATTTTATCCTCTTGCCTCATATCTCATTAATTTTAGGTGTTATACTATGACAACTTTGGTCACATGGCTAGAGATTTCCAATAATTCGCTTCTTTAAGGCAGATCTCGCAAAATGAGCAACATATCTAGAGTAGGCTTAGTATAAAACAAGAGGAGAATGTGGATGAAAAGAAGAAAACTACCATTGTATGGGTGAAGAAGAAGGAGTAGCATCCCATGAAGTAGAAGTAGCTACTCCCCAGTGCAATTTATTGTTACCTTATGCATATTCATAAAAGATTGTAGAAGAAATACAAAGGATGCATGTCATCAGGGGAAGTCTATGGCAAAATGATGAGTTGATGGAGATGATTAGAAATGGAAGCATGGTGTGATTGAGAGCGCTCATGAATAATCATGATTGTAGGATCAGCAAAATGTATGGAAGGTAATAATCTCAGTGGGAGTTGTGCAAGGTACTAGGGTTTCAAGGGTGTATGTATTTCTCACCTTGCATTCACATGCGTTTTTTCTAGAAGCTTCATATTTTAAATTTATGATTGATAAGAGTGTATAAAAACCATATATATGAATTTTATTTTTATGTGAAATGATGGCTCAATAATCTTAGTGTTAATCATGCATAGAAGGAAAGCATGTATGGGAAAGATTCTTTTGGCATGCATAGTATTAGATTATACATTTCTACCATCTAAGCACATGTGTGTGAAATACTATATCCCTGCACTGTTGATGCATTTATCATTTGGTCCATTGGTTGAGTGGTCATTGTATTGTGCATGCATAGAGGAGAGTCAAATTTCAGCCATATATGGGAATTTTAGTGCCAATGTCTAGGCATGCTTCATTGATTCAACCACGTAAAGAACTTTTTGTTTGAATTGATGAATCTATGGACTTTCATTCATGAAGACCTATATTTGTATTGGATATCATCGTATATCATTGGTTAGAGTTGTGTGGCATCCTTGGTCCATGAGGATTATCCTCTTGTAAGTGGCAAGGAAGAAAAGGCAATAAAAGAGTGTTTGTACAACATCTTGAAGCATATGGTTGCATTCCAACACATGTTCGATCGGGAATGTTAAGAAAAATAGAAGAGCATGGTGTTGGAAGGGAGGCATGTTGGTTACATGTTCATATTAATTTCTTTGGTTCCTCATGATTGTTTTGTAGGTGTTATAGATGATCATGTTTCATCAGAAAATTGATTGTTATCCAATATTCAGTGGTGTTATCATGGTGTTTCTAGTGAGATTGGACCACCCTTTTCCATTGATTTCAAAGGGGCAGAGTGACACAAAAACTAGAAAAAAATGTAGACCACCCAATTTGAAGTGAGTATGATCATTTTGGTAGAGTGGCTGAACATCTCCATTAATGCGAAATTAATATTTGCAACATGGTGTTCACATTGCTGTCAACCTGATGAGTCAACCAATTGAGTTAGCATTGATGTCAACAGGCTTGATGACCATGTGTATGATGTTATGGTTAGTGTTGATGTGTTCATGACACATGCAGAGGTCCTATAGGTGTTTAAAGAAGTGTTGAAGAAATTGTGGCATATGTAGGTCAAAGGAGCTTTGCATTAGAGAAATTATGGGATAAAAGGTGAGCCTCAAATAAAAAATGTACAACAAAAATCAACTTTATAAGAACCAATGGGAATCAATATGATGATTTCAACCATCTAGGATGATTTATCATTTTTGGAGTAAAAGGTAAAAAGGTAAAACAATAAAAAAAAAATCTTTTTCATTGTAACAACCCTGGGTTAAAGTTCATATAATAAAGAATAATAAAGGAAAAATAAGGCCAAGGTCATGGGATGTGTATTTCAATCTAAATTTTGGGAAAAGTGCTATAGTGCTTGTTACTTTCGGTTTATTAATGTCTAAGGAAATTGAAGAAGGATTGGAAAAGGAAAATAGGCATTAATTGGCACTTATTTATGAGAAATAAAGGAAAATAGGGGAAAATGAAGGTGAAGAGATACAAATTTGCATGAGGGAAATTAGATGGAAAGTTAATGAAAATGAACAAAATAGAGGCCTCAATGATAAAAAGGCTTATGAGGATCATTTCATGACTTTTCTATCAGTTTTAGCTTAGGTCAAGTGACAAAGGAAGAAGAACACCAAGAGGAGAAATCAAGAAAGTAAGCAAATGGATGAAAATGACAAGCAAGGAAATCAATTGAAAGTAAGGAAAATGTTGGATCAATAAATTCAACAACAATATTTTGTAGGTAACAGTTTGCATTTGTAATTTCCTAACTGAGGTATGAATGAATCGTACATGTATTTGTTTATTTGGTTTAAATTTTGTCCTTGACCGTGTCCTTGACATGGGCTTTTCGAGGTTTGATAGTGGTTCTAACATTTCCATGCCATTTCCTGGATAACCATGGTGTGATGGGATTCATTTCTGGTTGATCTTAGGATTGCTAGAAGATTTTGGATTTGGGTGAGGTTTTCTCAGGAAAATTCCCTAGGGTTGGGTGTGGATATGGTTTTCTTTGGGAATCCCTTCATAAGTGGGTGGAGATAGTAAAATTCCTCAATATACGATGAAGGAATTCTAAGGCATGCAAGCTTGTTTTAGTTTTGGGATCTCTTGACTGGTTTTGGCGAGATCACGATAGTTTGAGGGTGGAGGTGGTTTAAGCTCTAGATTCACTTAATTTTTTGTCTTGGTGGCCAAGGTCAATCTTTTTCATTGTAACAACCCTGGGTTAAAGTTCATATAATAAAGAATAATAAAGGAAAAATAAGGCCAAGGTCATGGAATATGAAATAGGGGTGATTGGCTGAAAGAATGATTTGGTTTAGCTCAATCTATGGCCAGGTGGTACATGCAAATCCTTAACTTGGTTGGATTTTTCATCAATTAATAAGATCGATTTCTCTATTGTGATTCATCAGTGCTTGTACTTATTAATATGTAGTTTTGTGGTTATTCTTTCATGATTAATATTATGGTTATATGATAGATATAAGAATGGTTCTATAATATGTTTTAGCTATGGCTCTTGTTCATGCTTCAATAAGTTAGTAAATGGTTGATGAATGTATGGACTAATAATTGTTATTGCAGCTATTTGGAAAGGGTATAGAGCCTTCTTGGTGATTCACCATTGAATGTCAGGCTAATATGATTAGATATACATTCGACTTGTAGCTTACATGTTTGGCATGTGTTTGACGAAATGTTTGTTATGGACTAAGCATGTCCTGGGTTAGGTCTTGTTCAATTTTTTAATGAAAATGTTTCATTATGTCTTTTATCATTATGAGAAGTTACATGTAGTTCTGAGTAGTAGTTTGGAGGCTTTTGTGGAAAGGTGTCTTAGATCTCGACACCGTACCCTCTGAACTAGATATTTTAGGCCATAACTGCATGGCGGTAGTGTTGTGTATGTGCTTGAAGGACTATAATCACGCCTAAGAATTTTCATGCATGTGGTTGTGGGCTCGGGGAAGTGGAAAAGAGCCCCAACTCAGTTTTTGGCCATCTGGGGTGATCCTTGGCCCCTGAGTCTCCTATATCCCTCAGGGATGTAGTGAGTTTCCAATTTGTCGGTGCCAGTTCCATAACTAGAGCTTGGACATCAGATCATGTAATAGTAACTTTTCATCTCATATTTACCCTAGCATGTTGTTGGAATAGGATAAATGTGGGAGGGTAAATTTGATTATGTCTATATTTGGTTATTTGACATGATATGTTTACTAGAAGAAGATGAGAGGTGACAAACACAAGGATGGATTAAAGTTCATGTGACTCCCCTTATAGATCAACTAAGAAAGAAAGAGATGCATTCTCACCTAACATAAAAAATACCTTGAGAAGTTTAAAGGAAGAGATCATACATTACAAGGTCAATAATGATAGAATAATTTAGTTAAAGGAAAGGCTTTCCAGGGCTCAGGAAAAGAAAGCAGAGTTCAATGCAGTAATCCTTCAAACTTTGTCATATTTATATAGACAGGGACAAGCACAGATCAATTATGGATAGGGGATCGGACTAATGGGGCATATGGTAGAATATCGATTACGGCATAGGTCAGATATGGATGATATGGTTAGAGGTGACAGATGGATGGATACACTTGACAAGATAGGTAGTAGTCGTGGGTTCTATTCTAGTTCTGGTTAAGATGGACATCATGGTCATCATCGATATCATTCTTATAGTAGGAGTGAGAGGGGATACTTACAAGATGAGTTCAAGAAGGCCAAGCCTCATTCATTCGATGGGTTGTTAAATAAACTACAATATGCAGAAGCATGGTTTCTTGGGATGAATTTCTTCGAGCTGCATGAAAATATAGAGAATAAGAAAGCGAGGATAAATATTTCGGTCTAAAAAGGAAAGGGAACATTTGGTGGGAGGATATGAAGTGTGTTAGAGGCATCAAGACATTGGAATGCAATTTTTATGACTTAAAGAGACTTTTAAGAAAGAATTACTGGTCAGGGAGAAACTATAATAGTAAGGCTAAGGAGTTCTAAGAGTTGAATATGGGATCTATGAAAGATCAAGAGTATACGACTAAGTTTCTTGAGTTGTTGAGGTATGTGCCTGTTAGGCCCTTATACTACTAGTGTAACCCCTTATTGTTATTAGTAGAAGCCCCTTATTATATTGCTGTACCCAGGTAGTCCCCATATTGTTATTATTGTGCCCCATAGAAGCCCACTATTATTATTATTGTTCCCTTACAATATTATTTTTATGTCAGCTTTGATTATATTATGCCCCCTTTTACTCCTATATATAGAAAGGAGGTATTGTCATTTGTATCATCCAAGAATTATTCATTTGTGTAATGTAAAGGAGGTTTCCCCCTCAAAGAGGCTGAATTCTAAGGCGCTGACCTATCTTTTTTATCCTTTTATGAGTTGGTTTCCTAACATTTGGTATCAGAGGTTTGGATTCTAGGGTTTCACTGTTCCAAACAAGCCATCGTGGAGTTTTTGTTATAATTTTTTTGCTGTGATGTTTCCGAAGCTAAAAAGAAAAAAACCCATTTGAGACTACATCGTGTTGAACCTTGGGTCTGAATTTCCAGTTTTGTCTCACTATATTTTCGGAGATATGATCTGAGGAATTTAAGGTTTTTGCAAGCTCTAGAATTTCATCTAAAACAAGTCATCGTGGAAGCTTCACTATACCTCTTTCACTAAAAAATTTCAGAAGCTAAAAAAAACCCCATTTGAGATGAAGTCAGTCTAAACCTTGGCTTTGAATTTCAGATCTTGTCTCCCCATATTTTGAGAGATATGATCTAGGGAATTTAGGGTTTTTTTAGACCCCCCGAATTATATTCCAAACAGGTCACCTTGGAAAAATAGTCATAACTTTCTCTCTAAGCATCACATTGAATTTTTGTAAGAAGTTACAAAAAGAGGAAAAACTAAAGTTTTTCAGGAATTTCAAAACCTAAGGTTGAAACAGTGACCCGTAGCATGTTGTACAATTTCGCTCTACTGAACCAGTCTATACTCCTGTCATCTTGGGAGATTGTTTATAACTCCTTCTTGGAGAATCCAATTTCAATCGGATTGGTATCATTGGAAGCAGGATGCAGAGGGATACTATAGCTTGCAATTTTAGAACTTGAAGATTTGAAATTACAGAGCTATATTCGTTTCAAGATCGAGCTCCTAAACTCAAGAAAATGTGATATGAGGAAGTTTGATGGCAAGGATCTAGTAAATTGGATACCATAGATGGAGTAATATTTTGATCTACATGAGGTGAAACTATTACAAGAGGTACGTATTGCATATTCATATTTAGAATCAAATCAATTTTTATGGTATAAAGGGCTTTTACGGCAAAAATGATAACACATTATGAGGATACAAAGAGAAACACCTTCTTTAGCCAACTGATAAATCTCAAACGAAAGTGTTTAATGGTACAACACATTGAGGACTTTAAAAAATTAGATATAAGTGTAAATTATATTCCAGAGAAGCAAAGGGCTGATGTCTTCATAGGTACCTTAAAGGATAACATTCAACATGAGGTTCATCTTTGGGAACCTGATTCGTTGGAGAAGGCATTCAGGTAGGCAAGAAAAATTGAAAGCGAAATTATGGAAACAAGGAATCCCACCACTCATGAATATAATTATGGAAGTGCTTTTTCTCCTAGCCTTCCACAACCTATAAGGTTTACACCACAAAAATTGGAAGAAAGAATAGAAAATGGGCTTTGTTACAATTGTGATAGCAAATGCACTAAAGGTCATAAGTGTGCTGAGAAGAAATTATTTTACATAGATTATGAAGAAGATGAACAAAAGGATCAAGAAACATCAAAAGAAGAGGATATACACTAGGAACCAACCCTAGCGAAAGAAGAAATGAATCTGACCATATATTGTAAAACATTGGCAAGAATTACCACTCCTTAAACTCTCAAGATATAAGGACCTATCGAGAACAAAAAGGTTCAAGAAGTAAAATATCACATCAAGAAAGAAGAAATGAATCCAAACATATCTTGTAATGCATTGCCTGAAATTACCACTCCTCAAACTATCAAGATGGAAGGAAATATCAAGAAGAAAAATGTTCAAGAAGTGAAATATCACATCGAGCATCAAGAAATGAATCCGACCATATCTTGTAAAGCATTGGAAGAAATTACCACTCCTAAAACTCTCAAGATAGAAGGGAATATCAATAAGAAAAAGGTTTAAGTAGTGAGAGATGACATCGAGCATCAACAACAAGTTCTCCAAATTTTAAAGGATAACGCCACTTTGGTGCATAATCAAATGAAACAATATGTAGATCGACATCGCAGTGAAAAAAGTTTTGATATAGGTGTTTGGGTATGTTTACGGCTACATCTCAAGCAAGCTATTTATGAGAAGGAAATGTTGGAAATACTACATGCACTTAAGAAATGGCCACCTTACCCATTGGGAAGATCATTCAAGGTAAAAATGGATCATGATAGTCTTAAATACCTTTTAGAACAATATTATCTTTAGAAGAACAGAAAAAATGGGTCACAAATATGTTGGGTTATGGATTTGAAATCATCTACAGAAAAGGGAAGAAAAATTTTGTTGCAGATGTACTCTCAAGAAAGGACAAGGATGTGGAAGCATTATTTTGTGCTATTTCTATTATCCAACTGGATTGGATAAATAAAGCTGGGGATGAATGGAAGAAGGATGAAGAAGTGTGGTGACCCATTCATAAGTTGTAGAAGATCTCAATCCAAACAATATTGCCAGAACTAGAATATGAAGGAAAAATAATATTGGAACTTGGAGCAGTCACAGAAACAAGAACCCGATAGCTATGAAATCAATCAATTTCAGAGTATCTCACCAAGTGGAAGAACTTACTCGCTGAAGATTCCATGTGGGAGGACAATAATTTTATACAGAAGCATCAATAACTACTCAAGCATTGAGGACAACACCTTTTGATGGAGAGGGGCATGTTAGGCCCCTATTCTGCTAATGTAGCCCCTTATTGTTATTAGTACAACCCCCTTATTATATTGTTGTACCCATGTAGTCCCCATATTGTTATTATTGTACCCCATAGAAGCCCACTATTGTTATTATTGTGCCCTTACAATATCGTTATGTTGCCTTTGATTACATTATGACCCCTTTGAATCCTATATATAGAAATGAGGTTTTGTCATTTGTATCATCCAAGGATTTTTCAATTTTGTAATGTGAAGGAGGTTGCCTCCTCGAAGAGGCTGAATTCTAAGGTGTCGATCTATCTTCTCTATCTTTTTGTTTGAGTTGGGAATTCTTACATAGGTATAAGCGAAAGTTCAAAGATTCATCAATGGACTTCCACTGGAATTTAAGGATCATATTGAGTATGATGATCCTCGGTTATTGGAGGAAGTTATCTGGATGTTGAAGTACTATTATGATTATTTGAAGTGAAATATTGAGCCTAAGCACTATTTTAAATGAAAAGACAATACCCAGCCTAAGCGTGATTGGAAAGGAAATGAAAAGACTAAAGGAAAATAACCTATGAAGAAGGAAATACCTCATGATGCAGGTGAGAAAGAAAATGTGTGACCTTATAAGAAGTTCAATGCAATAGAGAATGGACATGGACCTCATCTTGGAGAGCAGTAGAATAAAGGTAGTGGCAGGGAACCTGTGTAGTGTTTTATTTGTGGCAAGGATCATCGTAAGAATACTTTTTCGGTGTACCAGGGTGAAGTACCTCAGATATACAATAACGAGTAGACAGATATAGTTGGGGATATTATTCAAATCATTCCTTGGATTTATGCAACATTTGATAACAAGCACGTGGATCACCAAACATCCATTATTGATATGGAAGGTAAGCTCTGTGATCAAGTTGTTTCCATTTTCATTGATCCTGGATCTAATTATAGTTATGTTAATACTGATCTAGTGGATAAGTATGACTCCAGTGAAGAAGTGCAAACACAATATAGGTTCATGTAGTTCGTTATAGAGACCAAGAAAAGAGTTCATCACTGGGTGAGATATTTTTATTTTTATTTTAATGGTATGCCTGAATCAACACAACTAAATGTGCTTCCTTTGGTTTGATACAATATGATTTTGTGTATGCCTTGGTTGTACCTTCACAAAAATAATGTTGATTTCTATGAGAGGACTATTTAGTGGCTGGATGATTATGGAGCGAAGAGAATCTTGTAGGGTAAGAAGAATCCTACACCAGTGAGAATGGTTACAAATATGTAGGTTAAATATAGTTGCATGAAAGGGTGTGTATTGTTTGAAGTGAATTTCTCCAATGAACCAGGGAACGATGTTCAAGATGTTGAAGTATTCAAGAGGTATCTAGTTTTATAATAGTTTTAGAATGCATTTCCAGTAGATATTTTAGAGTTACTGCATCATAGGGAAGTGGTCTTGTCTATTGAGTTAGTACATGGAGCAATACTAGCATATAAGGAAATGTATAGGATGAGCATGCCAAAATTAGTGGAATGGAAGTTTTGCTTAAGGAAATAATTGGTAAGGGATATATCAGGTTGAGTGTGTCAAATTGGGGTGCACTTGTGTTGTTCTTAAAGAAGGATTATAATATCAGGTTGTGCATTGATTACTGGGAGTTGAACAACTAGGCGACGAACAATAATAAGTACTCATTGTCGTGCATTGATAAATTGTTTGATCACTTGAAGGGAGAAACAACACTTTCAACGATTGATCTGAGATCATGATATCATGAGGTATGCATCAAAGAAGAGGACATATAAAAGATATCATTTTGTATTAGGTATGGGCATTATGAGTTTGTAGTGGTTGCATTTAGTGTTACTAATGGTCCAAATACTTTCATGTGTTTGATGAATAGTGTGTAGCATCCTTATATGGACAAGTTTGTGATATTATTCATTGATGACATATTGATATATTCTAAGAATGAGGAAGAGCATACTGAACGCTTGGTAGAGGTGTTAAGGTTGTTGAGAGAGCACTAATTGTATGTCAACATACTTAAGTGTCATTTCTTTTAGACTAAATTTCATTACTTGGGACATGTTGTTTCCAAGGAAGGTATAGAAGTGGGCCTAGATAAGATTAAACCTTTCATATAATGGCCAACTCCTAGGATTGTGGATGAAGTTATAACATTTATGGGACTATGAGGTTATTATAGGAGGTTCATCAAGAACTTCTCACTAATTTCCTCACATATTACATATTTGTAGAGAAAAGAAGAGAGGTTTGAATAGACTAATGAGTGTGGATTGAGTTTTGAGCAGTTGAATTTGTTGCTTACAAATGTTTTAGTCTTGATGATTGCAAACCTAGATAAATAATTTGTGGTTTGTAGATATGTTTGCAAGAGAGGAATTGGTGGAGTCCTAATGCAGGAAGGACACATAGTATGTTATGAGTTAAGGAAGTTGAATGATCATGAGGAGAACTATGTGACTCATGATCTAAAGTTGGAAATTATCATTCATGAATTGAATATGTGGAAGCATTATCTTCTTAGTAGGGGGTTCGTATTGATGAGTGATCATAGTGGGATGAGGTACTTTTTGACCAACCCAATCTGAATTCCATGCAAGCTAGATGGTTGGCTATGCTTAGTGCTTTTGATTTTAAGATTAGGTACAGTCAGGGAAAGGAGAACAAGGTTTCATATGATCTTTTTAGGAGAGTGCAAGTGAACCACATTACAACAACGAGTTTATATGGGATATATTTGCAAGAGAGAATCACTAGTTCATGCACAAGTTACAATATTAGGGTGAAGGTAATAGGGATGAGCAGTATCACCTCATGGAAGATGGATTGTCATGCTCAAGAAGCGCATCTTAAGGAAGTTTCATGTCAAGACATATTTAGGTCACTTGGTATCAAAAGACGCTAATAGTAGTTAAGCGGTTTTATCATTATCTGAATTTGAAGAAACATGTTCCTGAGTTTGTTACGATATGTTTGGATTTTTAGCAGGTAAAAGTAGAGTGTTAGCATCTAGGTGGTTTATTGCATCCGATTCTAATTCCAGAGTGTAATGTGAGTTTATTTCCATTTACTTCATTATGGGGACAAAGTTGGCATTTAGTACAAGTTATCATCCAAAGACAAATGGATGGATAGAGAGGATTAACAAGATCCTTGAGGACATGTTGAGGATGTATGACATGCCTCAATGAAGGAAGTGGGAAGAGTATCTTCCACTTGTATATTTTTATTATAATAATTGGTATTAGGAGTCCATGAAGATGAGTTGATTCGAGCTTATTTAAGGGTAGAATAATAATATTCCTATATGCTAGAGTGAACTAGTGAACAGGGTATTCATTACTATTGGACACGTAATCATCTAAGGGTTGTTGTGGAAGTTGACTAGACTAAGGTAGTCCAAGAGACCTTGGAATATGAAACCAAAGGTCATATGAATGTACTATAAATGTATATCAGCTGTTAATAATAAACATACTCTCTTGCTTATCTTTAATATTTTGTTGTTGCCATCTGTGTGTTCAACATGGTATCAAAGCAGGCGATCTCCTGCCTTGCTCAAATTTGAGCCATTGTTTTGTGGCCTTTGTGGATCTGAGTACTTCTCCTTATCAGTTTTGGGCCTTTCAAAACTGCTTCACTAAAACTTCGGTTCTAGATGCTCCTTTACCTAAAAATCCGGTTGTTCTCTCTCCTGAGTTACCCAATGGCATAACTGTGTACAACCTATCATCTTCCATAACCGCTCCTGCATGAAATAATTTGCCATCCATGCCATTTCCTCAGGCTACGCCTACTTTAATGCTCTGAAATTTGTGCCTACTCCTTGGTGCCAGTGGATTACAAAAATTCTCTCTGCCATTGCAAAAGTGCAGCTCTACCATTCTGGATGCTCTCTAACACACTACTTTGTTGTTGGCATTAGTCATGGTATTCATTCAATTCTCAGGCTTAGTTTTGTGCTCGGTTCCATATTCCACCTACTCAATTATGTTACAGTTGAATAGGTCTGGAATAGATACAACCTCTTCCCAATCTATGCTTTGCTATTTTAAGCCACTCTTTTCGAAGCTCTAGAAAGACAAATAATCTTTCCAGACCCATTATGACCCTGAGCAATCGGATTTTTGTATGGTGGAATAAGAATCATTGGAAGAATTATTTCTTGGATCTTGCTCGAGTTCTCAAATCCCATCTCTAAGTACAGACCTCTTAGTAGTTCAAGTGGTATTATTATTCAAGTTTTGTATGAAAACTTTGTCAGTATGTCATTTATCATTTTGAGAAGTTACAAGAAGTTTCAGATGGTATTCTAGAGGCTGGTCTGGAGAACTGGTTCAAATATCATGACATCACCCTTTGAACTAGAGATTTTTGGGTATAGCTGCATGAAGGGAGTGTTGTGCATGTGGGTGGAGGCCTGGTCACTTGAGGTGGTCCCTTATCCCCTGAGTGCCCTACATTCGTAAGTGATGTTGTAAGCTATCAGTTTGGTGGCCCCACTTCCATAACTAGATCTTGGAGGTTGGGTCATCTTATAGTAACTCTTAATCTAATATTTACCCTGGCAGTCTAGTGAAATTGGGTAAATGTGGGAGGGGTCGGTTACATTAAAATTCTACTTTATACTTATCTTCCTACGATTGTACTCAAATTGTGAGAAGGAGCACTTTTTGGATATGGAATTTAGTTTTTCATCTGAGAAGTACACATGTTTATAGCTTCAATGGACCCTACTACAAAAAAATGTGAAATACATGAAAAACATGATTGATCTTGTTTTTTCATGTATTTCACATTTTTCATATAGTATGTTCTATCAAAGTATGCAACATGGGTACTCCTTCGATTCAAAATTAAGTTCTGCATCTAATGAGTGCTCCAATTCCAAGTTGAGTAAAATCATAGGGAGATAAGTTGAAAATACGAGTAGAAAAATTAGTTTTTTTTTTTCCCTCGAAAGCATGATGAGGTAATCTAATATTACTTTATTATGTCCACTATTATTTCATAATATTGGTTAGGAGGCCCGTTTAATACTTTGAAATGTATCTAATATAAAATTCAAATTGTTATTCCACTACCATGGTCCTATGCCTATCACAGAGTGACATTGGTTTAACTACAAAATATGTGCATTGTACACCTATAACTCTTACTGCAAGGTGCCAATTCAATGCCAATGACATAATTCTATAGGTGCACAAAGGAAAAACTAAGGCTTACCCCATGGAAATTTCCCATTGTGAAAGATGTGAATAGGTGGATTGACTTAGTCTTCAAAGATGTGATCCAACTTGTCTTGATTTGGTCATAGAGCTTGTGAGAGTGCATTGATTTTTTAGTGATGGAATTATATATAGCTCAATCATCTAGCTGACTATATATATTTATATATATATATATATATATATATATATTATATAATATATATAAGATATATATATATATATAATATATATATATATATATATTATATATATATATATATTTATATATATATATATACTATATTTATATATATATATATATCCTTTATTGTTGATTGAGCTTAAGTTAGATCATTCGAGAAATTTGGAGGTAAAAGATGGGCCTCAAAACAAAAATGTACAACGAAAATCAACTTTATAAGAACCAATATAATTTAAGATGATGATTTCATCCATGGGGGATGATTCATCATTTTTGGAGTAAAAAAGTAAAAAGACAAAAAAAAAGCTAATTTTTTCAGCTAGTACCTTCAACTGATATCCCTTTGGTTTTACTCAAAATTCAATCAGAATAACTCCTTGGATGTGTAATTTAATTCCTCATCCAAGGAGTACCCATGTTAAATATATTTAGTGGAACCTTAAACACAAAAAAATGGGAAATACATGAAAAATGTCATTTCATGTATTTTTCATTTTTCGCGTAGCAAGGTGCATAAAAGTATGCAACATGGGTACTCCTTACATGAGGAATTAAATTTTTCATCCAACAATTTATCCTACTCAAAACTTGAGTACAAGTTGAAAATATGAGTTGAAAAAGTATTTCCTCTTTTTTTCCTCTAAAATTTGATGATGTAATCTAATATTATTTTATTATTTTTTTCTAAGTAAAGGCTAATTCTATTAAGAAAAAATGAAAATAAAGTTACAAAGAGGTAGAGGCCTCAGATAGGAGCATATGAATGCTTTCAGGAGAACTGAGCCATCCCAGACTTGGGAAAGGACCGTTTTAGTGATGCATAAACTAGCCATAGAAGCTTGACATAGACTAATAAACCATGGAGCAGAATTAGGATAGACCATTTGAAACCTAAAAAAAACCAAGCCTCTAGATAGAAAAACTGTACATGTCAGACTATTGAGACAAAAAGACATGAACCATATTGCCGAACCACCTGAGTAGAACCAGAATCTTAAACTTCCGAGTCACAAAGACATGGAACTAGTTAGCCGGGCTGCCAATACAGAGCCTGAACATCATAAAACAGAAGAGACCGAACCGGACCCATGACCAAAAGGAAAGTTTTGAGCAGACGGGAAGGAGATCATGTGGCATCACATAGGGATGTCCTTGTCTAGTGGCTCTTCGATGACAAGGCATGCATTGTGATGTCAAAAAATACCATCATGTTCCACATCACCCACTCCGCTGCCGTCTGGAGGAACCGACTCAGGATGGGTGCCACTAGAGCTAGCAGGGAAATCCATCGTAACATTGACCGCATCAGGGTTGCCACCTGGTGGCTACAAAGTGCTAGGATGAACCCCTCACCATGTGAAATGTCACGCCCTTCCACCTTACCTTCATCTGCAGAAGTCTGTCCATAACCAAGGCTAGCCATTCCTTTGAGAGCACTCTGAGTATGCTCTGCTATATTACTCATTGGAGGCAAAAATAGAGCTTCTTCCTCGGAGAAAATTATGGTAATATTAGCAGTAATGATGGGCTTATTTAAGCTACTCTGGAATTTGAAGTGGGTAGATTGAAATGCATTATGGAGGAAGGGATTTATAGCAGGGTTGGATGGAGGAGAGGGTGCTTGGGATGAAGGTGGAGAGACATGGGGCAAAGGCTGATCTACATAATGAGTTGTTCGAGGCCGCTCATGACCACCCCTATTTCCACCATGACGGCTTCTCATTCTATGTCGGACCATGGTTAGGCGACAAGGGGAGAGCACAGAAGCGCAGAAACCTTTAGGAGAATGTCAGGGTCTGCACTGCACAATAGGAATCTGAGGAATGCTTAGAGAGCAAGACAAAGAGTGGGAGCTAGACGTCCCAAAACCAGAATGAAGAACAACTAGGAATTGGTATTGAACCTCTGAGAACGAATTCCTACAGGGGAATCTAGCAGGAGGCAAGCATCAAATATGATATGGGGCACAGGCAATGCAATTAAAAGCTAAAAACTCCATGATAAAACCATCTCCTATGATGTCTCGGCAGATGTGAGCATTAATATCAACCTACAGACGGATCTGCTTGCACCTAATGTGAATCATCATGAGCTGGGTAAGGCTTTGGAGATTTGCGCTGGCCAGTAGCTAGCATGGCTGAGTGCCATCGCTCATTAAAATCTCCATTAATGAATCCTGAAATCACCCGCATCCAAGTGCTCTTCTTCTCCCTGATTCATGTCATTCTTCACTAGATTATTGAAATCCATGAGTTGAGATTCAGAGACTAATCTGGATGCTGGGCCTAAGTGAAGTTCCATTTCTCTTTCAGCCCCAATGTCTCCTAGTAAATCAGCCACTTTATTTTCGTTCCTTCGGATGTGATTGAAGGTAATTTCCCTATGAGAAGAGAGGCAGGTCTCAATGAGCTCAAGCCATTTTTCCATTCTCCATCTACTACTTACTTTACCTGAGGGGGTGCCTTGCATAATTTTGGTGACCATATTTATGATGAGTTGAGAATCACCTTCTATGATAAGCAGAAATATTTTTTTATTTTGAGCTAGAATAAGTCCCTGCCAGAGACCTTCCAGTTCCACCAAATTATTGGTGTCCCAGCCTCTTGAACCTAAAAAGGTAAGAAGAGGAAGGCCCCTGTAGTCTTTGAAAATTCCTTCGAAGCCCGAATCACCTGGGTTTCCTTTCGAGGCACCATCAAAGTTCAGCTGATACATATGCATGTGAGGAGGGATGCACTTTTCAGGAGAACGACTTGATGAATGTGATGGTTCTTTGGAGTTGGGTTCTCGATTCCATTGAAGGTTCCAATTGTCCCAGATATTTTGTTCTTGGGGAGTAGAGGGAAAGTCCTCCTGAAACTAGTCATGGAGAAGTAATGTTTCATTGATATTTTGGCATATAGTTTTCCAAAGATTTTCTTGGGGCGTAGATAGATCCTTGAAGATCCTCTGATTTCTATCCTTCCAAATGGTCCACATGAGGAAGCCTAGAATGATCTTCCATTGTAAGTTCAAGATCTTGCTTTGATACAGATCCCGATCCCAATTGATGATATTGGCTATGATGTCCCCCTGTATTCTGACTTCCTTCTGACACCGAAAACTAACTTTTTCCCGAAGCTTGTGTGTAATAGGACATGATTGCATAAGGTGCTTAATGGATTCCTCTTCTTGTTTGCAGATCGGGCACACGGAGGGCCTGTGATAGTTCCTTTTCCTGAGATTGTCCCAAGTTAGGATCTTGTTTTGACATAAGAGCCAGAGAAAGGTGGAAATTTTTGGCCAATTGTTAGTGTCCCAGACTTTACTCCAGATTGGGCTTTTGACCATGTGCTCCTTAATTATTAAATTGTAAGCTTCTCTGGTGGAAAAGGTGCCTTTTTCTTCATAACCCCATCTAAGTATGTCCTTGTCATCTGACTACTGTATTTTCCTTTTCATTAATTCTGTAGCAAGACATTATTGAGATTGTTCTGATCCATGCTATAAGATTTGATCTACCTGAATCCATTGCCTATGACCTTGTAATGGAGAGGGAAGCCAAAACATGTTGATTTTATCATAGGCCTAAATATCCTGCTCTAGGATTTGCATATGAGATATCATTTCCTTTATCCTGGGTTGCTACTGCCAAGAGTCTTCCCAAAACCTTGCTGTGTTTCCATCCTTAACTTCCCAAAAACTATGCTACTGGATCAGGCTTCTATGTTGCTTGGTTGAGTTCCATATTAGGGATCCCATGTTGACTTCTAACATTCTGATTAGCTCTTCTCTTGGGTGATTGTTAGCATATTTTTCTGTCCAAAGAGTAGCCCATGGAGTGAATGGTACAGACAGACATTTCCACCATATTCGAGCCCCCATGACCACATTGTTGTGATAAGGATCCCTAAGGCCAGTTCCCCCTACGCATTTTGGAAGGCGAACAATGTCCCATTTGACAAGGGCCCATTTTCATCCTTGACCAGAATTTCCCCATAAGAAAGATCATTGAATGTGCTTGATTTCTTTAAGAACCCATTTGGGAGCCGCGAGGATTGAGAAGAGATAAAGCGGCATGGATTGAAGAACAACTTTTATAAGAACTAACCTACTAGCCATATTGAGGGTCCTGCGAGTCCATGAGGGGAGGCGGGCTTCTAGCATTTCTAAAAGGATTTTTCAAGAAGAGTGCTTCAAGGCCGAGGCACTCAAGGGTGATCCTAAGTAATTGGAAGGGAGGACGATAATGGAGAAACCAAGAATGTGGGCGATAGCTGCTTGGGTTACAAGAGGAGTGTGAAAAAAGAAGATCTTGGATTTGACTCTATTGATATTGGCACCTGAGGCGTCCGAGAAATCCGATAATATCAATTTGAGCTGATAAGCTTCTTGGATAGAGGGATGACCAAAAAGCATATTATCATCAAAAAATTGCTGGTGGGTAAAACCAGAGGAGTTATGAAAAGACAAACATCTTAGGAGCTTTGAGTGCTGAGATTTTTTAATACTTCAGCCCAAACCTCCTGCCATAATAACAAAAAGGAAGGGAGAAAGAGGGTCTCCCTGTCTGAGTCCCTGAGAAGGATGAAAGGGGGAGGAGGGAATTTCGTTAATCAGAATCATAAAGAAGGATGAAGTGATTAGGCTCATGACCCACCTAACCCAAGGAGGATCAAAACCAAAAGCAATAAGAACTTCTCTGATGTACTGCGAACTCAAACTATCAAATGCCTTAGAAAGATCTATTTTATGTAGCATGCTTGAATTTTTGAAATGCTTCAAAGAATGAATAATTTCATGAGTCAAGATGATTCTGTCCGTGATCTGCCTGCCTTCAACATACCCAGATTGCTCCGAAGAGATAATTAGAGGGAGCAACATTTTGAGTCTAGACGCTATAATTTTGAAGACAATCTTGTAAATTATGTTGCACAGGGCAATAGGCCTGAACTTGTCGGGGGTGCTAGGTTAAGATTCCTTGGGAATAAGGGCTATGAATGTAGCATTCATTCCTGGAAGCATCCATCAGATGGTTCTCAATTCCTGAACAACCTGCCAAACATTCATTTTGATCAGATCCCAGAAAGAGTGGAAAAAATTAGAGGTGAATCCGTCTAGCCCAGGCGTTTTTCCAGCTTTCAATTGACGCGTCGCCGCTTCAACCTCTTGTAAGTATATAGGCCTAAGAAGGAGTTGGTTATGTTCTTTGCTAATAAGTTTAGGTATGTTCCTTGTAATTTTTCCTATGGCCTACATCCTGTCTGTGTGGGGCTACTTATGCGATTTCTTGAAATAGTTTAGAAGTTCACTTTCAATTTCTTCATGTGATTCCACCTTTATGCTGTGCACGTTTTGAGGATGGGAGATGTTTTTTTTCATTCTGCACTGGATTGTGGTTCTATGAAATTTTTTTGTATTTTTCTCTCCATATTTAAGCCATCTAATTCTTGATTTTTTCCTCCATAACGTTTCTTCCTGTTTTTCCCTCTCTGAGATTTGTGATTCCAGAAGTTTTTCCTATTCTTCCAAGTCTTCTAATCGGCCTTCGAGTATAATTTTTTGCTGCAGTTGTTTCATATTCTTATCAAGGTCACTCCAAGCCTTGAATATATTACCAAAAGAGTTATAACTCCATTGTTTGATTTTTCCTTTGAGATGCTTAAGCTTTTGCTGGAATTGAAGCATTTTTGTACCATTAGGAGGAGAGAAATTATTCCATTCTATTTTTATCAGGTTGATGAAATCCGGATGAGACATCTAGAAAGCCTCAAAGTGAAATGGTCTGCGTATTGTTTTACCAAGATGAGACCAATGAAAGGATATTGGCCAGTGATCGGATCTAGATATCGGCAACATGGAAGCAACAAAGTCGCCTCCTATATGAATAGCATTGTCTGATAGTAACAATATGTCCAGATAGGAGGCTATCTGATGCATCCCTGCTCTTTTGTTGTTCCAGGTAAAGAGTCCATTATTGAAGGGAAGGTCTATCATCCAATCATTCTGAATGAAACCTTTTAGGTCATTCCCTTCCTTATTGCTACTGATTCTACCTCCCCTTTCCTCCTCCAGATTGGTGATCATATTGAAGTCGTCCCCGACGATCCAAATAGGGTGCATCCTATCAGAGTTGATTGCAGAGAGGGTGTTCAAGATTTCTATTTTGTGTGTGGCATCCTGGGGAAAATACACATTGGTTAGATTCTTGTGTATATTGGTTCATGAGATGTTGAAAGTTGCTTGAATGAAATTCTTAGCAGCATGAAACTTATTGAACCTAATGGTACGAGCATCCCATATAATTACTAAGCCTCTAGACACTCCATCAGCATCTACTGTGACAGAGAGGCTTCCTGGCCATGCTTCTGTCGCAATTCTTTCTAGAGCTAATGAATTGCATTTAGTTTCTTGCAAGAATGTGATTTGTGGTTTCTCTTGCATTATCAAGTTTTTGAGAAGCCTTCCTTTCCCTGGGCCATTGAGGCCTCTAATATTCCATGATATTAACTTTATTGGGAAATATTGTGGAGGGAGTTGTAGTACTTTGTTAGCTTAGAGTACCTACCTGACTCTATTAACATTTCTCCTATTCGGATTGTTCGCTGGAGGTATATTTTCCTTCCTCACTTTTGTTATCTTTGGTAATGAGTTTCCCATCCCAAACACCTCCCATTTGAATGCTGAGAGATTTTTTCCTTTGTGCCCTTGAGAGGATCACCTCCAAGTTTTCTAGTTGTCTAACTAGAATTTTGTCATATTTTTTTGTTTTGCATGCCTCCTCTAGTCCTAAAATGTCTAGTTCCCCAGTATCTAAACTTTCCGGTTCCTCTTCCATTTGATGAGACTCATCCAATTCTTCAGTGGATTCTGTAGGTATTCTGGAATCAGAATGTAGGTTGTCCACCTCCATTCCTTGACTATTCCATGCTGTGATATTGCGCTTAGTTGGAGATAAAGGATTTGTGGGCACAGTATCTTCTTGAGGGGATTTGGCGCTTGAATGAGAAGAACACTTATCGTTCGATGTTTCCTTCTCTATGGACACAGGATTTTCGGAGCTAGAATCTTTTTTATAGGCTAAAACTTCAAAGTTGTTAGTTGTGGAAGGCTGGGAGGAGCTGGCTTGAGGCATCTTCTAGATTAGGAGCGGATTTCTTGTGGCTCTTTCTACGGTCGGTTACTTTGGTAAAGCCATCAGACTTAGGTTTCTTTGGAGCAGAAGGGGTTGAGTGTTTTTGAGTCAAAGGATAGTGCCTATATAAGTGGCCTAGGGCATGACATTTTCTGCATCTAAATGGCACATGCTCATAATCAATCAACTGAAACCATTCAACATCATCATGGAATATACTTACCGTATCCAGAAGAGCCTTGTTAAGGTGCATGTATACACAGATTCATGCAAAAGAGGTGTATCTTTGGAGTTTTGTTTCCTTTGCAACTTTGATAAACTCGTCCAGAACATTTCCTATTGCTTGTAAGGAGGATTCTTCCCAATATTCCATGGGTAGGGAGTAAAATCTTATCCAGACTGGAGCCTAGCTTAGGTCCTCTTTATCAGGGTTGAAGCACTCTACCCAGCCTCTGAGATACAGTCCAGACACATTGAAGAAATACGACCCTCGATATAAAACCGTGTTCTGATCCTCGAGACAGTTAAAAATGGCCGTAAAGAAATGTTTAGGCCCCAACTGCAGAGCGATGTGTCCTTTAGGATGCCATTTAGCTACTATCCAACCACGCAATGCTTTTTCAGTTGGCCAGAGTCCTATAAATTTACCTATCAATGCATGGTCTATCATATATTGTATCTTAGCATTGATTCGATGACCTAGAAGTTCTACCTTCGGTCGTTCTATTGCAACTAGTTTGCAGGTGGTCGAGGTTACCATGGGATGATCATTGTCCCCATTTTTCTCCTGAGACTTCAGATCTGTGCTATACTCTTGATGATCCTCTGGTTTGTCATTTTCTTTGCTCTTCTGTTGCTCTACATCTTCATTTGGGGGAGGCCCCACGCCCTCCCCCTAAGGGGGATTGATGAAGACCGTGACTACATTTTTGGAATCTAAAGGACGCGTAGCTAACAGTGTTTGAAGGTATGCAGAGGTTCGAAGTGACCTACCGTTGCAGGAGTTATGGAAACCCTAGATCACTGGAGCACCCCGCCATAGCCCGTGTCCAACATTTGGGATATCTAATCTTATTTTATTATTTACACTATTATTTTAAAATATTCCTTAGGAGGCCCATTTTAGACCTTAAAATTTCTCTTATTTAGCCATTGAATTGTGAATGATTAAAAGGTGACTAGTGCATATCACAAAGAGATTGGAATGAATGCATATATTATAGCAATGACATAGTGTGGATTGATCCTAAATAGTATGATTGGTAGTAAGACTTGTGTGCTTGGACACCCTTTCATGCTGGTAGGTCCAAATGGAGTGTTAAAGGATATGAATGTTAGAGTAAGAACGCAATTGGGTTCAGTGGTTCATATCTCCTATAGAAAAATTTCCCATGAAGTGTGCATGAAATGGTAGTGAATTGGTGCATTACATAGATGGATCGAGGTCAATATAGATGACATGCATTTGTTGATTGGGTGATAATGTAATAGCAGAGGAAAAAATTTTAGAGTGCACTTCGGTAGCTAAAGTGTGCATGGAGTGACAAAGACCAATGATTATGCTTGAAGTAGAGAGATATGTAGAGGTTGTAATAGAGTTCACTTTTGCATTATTATGTGGCTAACAATGTTTCATGGGGGATTCACTGGGGGGAAATTGCATGCATCGTGCGTTCATATTGGGGGATATGTATTGAGGAAAAATGACATAATATATTTAGCATATAATAGGGTATAAAGGGTTTTTATATTGGAAGGTATTGAAAATAGAGCTCAAATTTACTGAAAAATACAGTGGTATAAAAATGTTAATGAAAAAATTGATACCTACAATATCTAGTGAAATATAATTTTTTAAAATTTGGAAGGTGGATTGGGTTCATATTGGTAGGGGGTTAAATAATGTAATTTCTAGAGGTATTTTCTAATATCAAGTCAACTTAGGGGTATTATTTAGTATGTCATGAGAACACATGATATGTCAGAGGTTCATTGAGTGAAGCCCCTTGTGTAGTGTTTGTGCATGACTATATTGCGGGAACTAAACTAGTGATAATAGTGTGTTTTCATGAGAATTATACATAGTAAGTATGACTGATGTATTGGTGAGGTTTTGTTGTGTATTGTTGTCAATATGACCTGTAACATTTACATATTGGTTATATGTTTTTTCTTAGGGTACATAGTGTTTGTTGATTGAAACATTATGATGCATTGAAGATGTTGATTGTTATGTGTGAGTCAAAGTGACATTGATGAGCAGAGGATGTGATGGAAACTGACTACTAGGGTAGAAGTGTATTGTATTCAAATGTTGAGCGAAAAAAGTGTAGTTGGTCATTGTGAAAACTAGACAAAAAATGGTGTCCATTGCATTGATTTTTATGTAGGTGGATACAAGTTTGAAAATGCATGAAATTTGGTCTATGAAAGCTTGAACATTTGGGCATTCAGTGGGAAAGTCATGGCTTGCCGATGGTGGATTCCTTCGGGTTGTGCCCTAATAACATGGGTGTGGTGACTTCTATCGAGTGGTGGCTAGAAATGCTATTGGGTGTTGGGCTATGTAGAAGATAATGGGAAGGATAGTAAGAGAGTGGTGGTTTCCAATAGGTGGTGGCCTATAAATTCCAATAAGTAGTGGATTTCATTAGGCAATGACTTGGATCAAGTGGTTTCTTGCATGCATTGCAAGTTGTGGCTCACACAATGGTGGTGGTCAGTAATATGAATATGAGAAAGAAATGTTTCAATAATAAGGAGAAGAGGCAAAGTAGAAGTAGATGTTGGTTCTTCTCGTTGAAGTATTTCCACCTTATATCTTGTGTTCATGTGTTTTTGTGTTGCTTTCATGTGTATTTCCACTGATGATTTACTTGTAGTTGAGTTGATTACTCCTTATTTCTATGATCATTGTTGCTTTTTTGATATTATGTTGTTGGATAACTAATTGATGACTTAGTGACTCGTAAGGAAATGGAAAAAGGAGCTAAATATTGATCCATCTACACAATATTATTTCACCGCTCCCATACCCCCCTCCCTGCCCTCCCTTGTATTTTCAAGCTCCAAACAATTGACATTAGGGCTTCTAACCCCATCAACTTCCATTTTCCATTCTTTATGAGAACATCATACTCCAACATTGCTTCTTTCTGTTCATCATGAGAAGAAAGATATTTAAAGGAAGTTGGTTCAACATTAGTAGAAAAATTCAATTCACAATTATATGAAACATCCATATCATAAAAAAAATTAGAATCATCTACATCACCTCCATTTTGTTTGGTGGAACTTCTAGTTATTGTCTTTCAAACATCGTCAAGGTGAACATTTTTAAGTGTTTTTGTGAGCCACTTTGTTGGACGTTTGTAAGATGGTATATTATGCTTTATTGATTGAGATTGGGTTGCATGAATATTTATCCTTCCATCCTGTCACTCACAACACTTAAAGGGTCTTTCTAATCTAAATACGTGGTTGGGGATTCATGAGGCAGAGAGAGGACTTGAAAAGTAGATTCCATAGATTGATCCAAGATAGTGGTTTCTCCTTCAATATGTGGAGTATCATTAACAAATCCCTCACAAGATTTTTGCTTGATTGAATATATCCAAAGTATTAGGATGATGCTCAATAGTATTGTCAATATTAGAAATTTCATATAAAATAAAATATTTAGAATATATAAACTTATTACTTACCTTATTTGGTGGTGTCTCAATACTCCAAGAAAATTCACTTTCAACTCTTTTCATTAATATTGCTTCTTTGTTCCTTAGGAATCATTCCTGAATAGGTGGAACCAAAGACCTTGAGATTCCTTACTAAAGGAATGTGGCCATACCACATTTTGTAAGAAGTATTTTTGTTGAAGACATGAGATTGACATCTATTTTGATATATACTACACATACTACTACATAAACAAAAACATCAACTTTACATTTTTCAAGAACATCACTGAGAGAACCATATTTAAGATAGTCATATTCATTCTTTTAGGTACACCAATGTGTTGAGGATTGTAACGAAAAATAGTTTTATGTTGAATCACATGTTGAATCAATATGAAGAGAGTGAATATATGATTGTGCATCATTTTTCACCCATGCATGAAAGTTTTTGAAATATTCAAAAGATTCTAATTTAGTTTTCAAAAAGGATATGAAACAAATCCTTGTGTAATCATAAATAACAGTTCCCACATGTTTATCTCCATTTGTAGAAGGAATGACCATAGGACCACGTAAATTAAAATGAATTAGTGACAGATTTCTACATGTCGTAGAAGTCTAATCATGAAATGTTTTTTTGCTATATTTTCCTAGTATAGAAGTATCGCATTGGTTGATATTCCTTGGAATAGTTTTCAACCGAGGAAAACCATTCGTTTTGAATAAATGAAGACTTTAATTATTAATATGTTTGTTAGAATCCATGGGGAAAGTGTCCCAAGGTCTATGAGGATGCCAACAAAAAGAGTAAAGATATTTATTTTTTTATTTTTTGCAAGTAGGTGAGGTCTCAATTAAGTAATACTTATGGGTTTGTAGAATTTTTGAAGGTAATGCAAGGAGATATGCGAAATGGAGATAAATTTGTCTCAAAGTAACCCAACGCAAACAAGTATATTTTCTATATGTCACATTCAAATACATATATAGAAATAGATTGAGAAGACCTTACTTCATACATTAACATGTTCACAACATCTATGGTAGCTATTGGTCACATATAATATATGGTTGAGCTAGAAAACTAAAAGTTTCAAATTCCATTACATGTGCGCAAGACTAGATCTATCATAAAATAGTAAAATGAATAGATTTCATTCATTTCATCAATGAAACAATTATATACAACACATAAGGTATCCACACAATTTATTTTCAAAATGTTACACCAATTTTATAGCTCATTAATTAATTCCAAGACTAACAAAAAACATATAAGCAACAACACCATGAATCTAGAACAAAACCTTGGGGCATGTGACATTTATATTAAGCATCATAACTATAATGTACATACAAGCTCCATACATCCTACTAGAAGAACTCCAATTTCTCTCATTCATATAGCACTAACTAGAAAATTCCATTGCAACATATAGGGTTCATTTACAAAACCATACAATAGAACAAAGATATTGTCAAATAACACAAAAAACATAGAATTATCATATAACAAAAAACATAATTGTGATAGCACTGTACAAAACCCTACATCATCAGCAACAACTCATTGTATAGCCTAGGTAATTAAAATTCATCTCGTGAGAATCTCTAACCAACTCACCTTGATGGGCTGTCCTCATATGTGTGGAGCCAAACATAGATTATTTTAGGGGCGAATGTTCGCCCTTTCGCGAAATTAAGGGGTTTTAAATTTTTAGTGGACGAATATTTTGTATCATAGTACATTTTTACAAATCACCTAAAATAGCCCACCTTATTTTAAGGGAGAGTGTAAAAAGGTTAAATTTAGCCGTTGAAATTAAGAGTTACAACCTTCCATTCGCCCAATTTCAAGAATAAGTTTTATGTAAGTGAATCCATTCGCCCATTTTCAAGAATAGGTTTTATTTAAGTGATTCCCATGGGCCACATACCATATTTATACAAGAGGTATGGTAAATTAATAAAAATATAAATAAATGAGAAGTATGGTAAATAAATAAAACATTGTTTATATTTACTCCAAAAGTCACCTTATATACATGCAAGGGTGTAAACAAATAAAAATATAAGTAAAGTGGAGGTATGGTAAATAAATAAAATGTCTTTTTATACTTACTCAAAAGGTATGGTAAATAAATAAAAATATAAATAAACTAGACGCATGGTAAATAAATAAAACCTCTCTTTATATTTAGTCCATAACCCTCGTTCTATTTATGAAGGCTCAAGAAAGAGGTTTTATTTAAGTGAATCCTATGGGCCAAATACCATATTTGTAAAAGAGCTATGGTAAATTAATAAAAATATAAATAAGCGAGAGGTATGGTAAACAAATAAAACATTTTTTATATTTACTCCATAAGTCACCCTGTATTTA
>APFE030459160.1:3525-24949 GCA_000404065.3 Pinus taeda | reverse complement strand
GGGGGGGGTGAATCAATAATGTGACTTATTATCAATTTTTGCCACTTTAAAATTCTCTACTAAATCAACATATTTTAACCAAAAACACATTAAATTATCTCATAAACATAAACCATGTATACATATACAACAAGATCACTATATGAGAAACAATAATAAACACATCAAAACATCCAAAAAATCCATCACACAAGAGAGACGGGATATATGGTGGAAAATCGTTCACCGGAAAAAAAAAACCACCATTTTTGTTGTTGAGTTGTTATGAATCTTCTATTAAGAAAATATTGTCTTTTACATAGATTGTTGAGTTCGATCAACTAGGAGACTAGACCTTATATATAATCAATTGACTCCCATCAGCTTGGAGACTCAATTATATTGATCAGCTAGGAAGAGTATGTTCTCACACGGTTCTATGGACTACCATATGAAGAATGCCACCATAATCAATCGACCTTTGCCCAACTCTGATCGAATTGAGAAATTATTCCTTTCACTAAAAATTTGCAATCACTGCTCCACACCATTGAAGTTACTACTCCTCTACTCTATGCGGACCTCATTTCATATATTTTCACACTGGATCCAAGACTATCTTCTCAACTTCATTCAGCTCCGCAATATGATCTCCAACAATATGAAACCATCATCAAATCAAACTAACAAGAAAATATGCTCTTTAATCCAAAAAAATAGTGGGCGCAATCCATCCAACGAATACCTAACAATGTCATCACCAACAGCTAAAACAAAACTCATACTCAACCATAATATCAAACCGTCACACCAAAATATGATTGCTTCATACTATAATTAGTGACATACAACATAGTGGCTATGTGCCAAATGCACTAGAAACACCTGAAAAACAAAATTGAAAGTCATTAATATGGAGCTATACCAATCTCTACATATATATCAATGACTCTTTGCACCTCTTATATGAAATCTGAAGTTCTAAACCAATGCTATTCTTCAACAAACAGTTTTTTGATACTGCTACCACTAGAACTCATACACTCAAGAAGTCAAGCTTACTAATGGTTCTGAAGCACACTCACCAAATGCATCCTTCACTCATTCACTATCACATACAACCAACCAATCCTCAACTCCAAAATGATGCATATAAAACATGACGGGAAAAATTGACCATAGGCATGGGATCAAGCATGCAAAAATTTGAAAAAATCAATCCACTAACACCACTATTTTTTTCACTAAATGTGTTCACATCGTGAGAGGACCTTTTCAAACCATTTCCAATCATTATAACTTAACCTAGAAGTCTTTCGGAATTTCCATGCCAATTTTCATCTAATTTGCATGAGAAATGCAGACGATATTTTATGAAAGGGCCTCAGTCATTCGTACAACACTAGTTGATTTCGGCTAGAACCCTTCAGTGACATGCATGGGCCTATATGCTAGTGCCTAGAGCCTTTCAATCACATGCATAAGATTATCTGGATGTAATTGGGAGAAAGCATCAGGAAAATCAATGAACCGTCAACTCAGACTGCCACATGTTGGATAACCTTCTCCAACATGTGTACATGCCTCTAAACCTCTACTAAACTCAGTAACACCTATTCAAGTAGATAAAATTATTCTCCTAAGTGTCATTGCAAAGTTGACCTAAAAGGCCAACAAACAAGGTTGGTAAGAGTGCCAACAATTTCTCCACTCACCTCAAACACCTACACAAGTTGGAACACCTCTGAAAAACCTCTAACACCTATATAACATCATCATCATCAACATGAAGCCAACACACTACTGCAAAAAGTAATATCCATGAGGATAGAAGAAGAACTAGATTAAAACCTAGTATGCCAACTCATCAAGTGTGTCATCATGACCATCACATGTAGATCAACATCATCATGAGTGTGACATCATAAGGTTGAAATCAATGCCAACATAACCATCTCAATGCCAACTCAACCAACTGCAACCATGGTACAATTGAGGAATCCAAACATAAGCTAGGCTACATAGGGTTGACATCAATGAAAACATTAGCTAGCTTGAACCATGCACACCATAATGGGAACAATCTCCCCCTTTGACATTGATGGAACCATATACAAACTCTAGACCAATCTCCTCTATCACTAACCTGTTGACATCAATGAAAAGGGAAAATCCATTTAGTAAGATAAAAATGGTTGAAGCACAAATAGTGAAGCAGCTGATCTCTACATCCATTACTCTGATATCAGTGGTAGCATGCAACAAATAGACCAATAATCATGTAGAGTAGCATGTCCAACCAATCATCTTGTATGAGAAAAAAAAATATTTCAACATGAGGCAACCACAAGAAACATTAATGAGAAACAACATAAAATAACCCATGAGAAACATCAAGTATGTGTAACAATATGCACATGAGCATCAAATAATACTCTCCATAAAAACCACATAGTAACAACATGAATCAACCTCTTTGCTCAAAACATGAGGTCAAAAAATCTAGCTATGATAGCATAGTATGAGGCACACCATGAATAAATCTAGGAGGATCATGATGCCAACAATGTATGGATGAAGTAAATAAGAGAAAATGATGCTCCCCTTGAACACATTCCTTCTATATTATCTACTAGGGGTTGTAGTGAACCCCTTCCGCTATAAACAATGCTTCCATCCGACAAATAGAAACACCATATGGACCATAGAATTCATATGACCATGACTTAATAACACATATATTATAAATACATAGATGTAGGGGAGAAATAACATCCCATACATGAATGTTTCATAACCTCATGACTAATTACTAGATGACTCAAACATAACACAATACAAGTACATAGCATCATGAGTCTTTTACATGGATATTACAATGAATTAGATTGTTGTTGTCATCATCTCTTAAGGACCAATGAATAAAAAACATGATACATCAAGGCTATTACATCATCATTATCCCATACATGTGGTCACAAACTGACTCTGTAAGACTCCTCCATAACATTCCTAACATCATGTTGACTCAACATACTATTGACAAGACTCTCAACCAATACATGATGATGAAACAATAGATAATACATGAATGTAGTAATCATCATATAATAACTCATACACAGTTGGTCTATGTCTCAAGTCATTTTTATGCATCATGTACCAAGTATCTTATTGGATGCATGGTTGTACAACTTTTCAACCAACTATTAGAATTGACCAAAAACATAAATATGGATGAAAAATGTACTACTTTCACTCATGAAACATATGTAAAGCATCTACAAATAATTGAGTGAAAATGATGAAGAATATGCTAAATGTCATACCAGGCATAGCTCCTCCTGAGCTCAATATACCTCAAATAGACATGTAGATCTTGTGGAGCTGAATGTGCATGAGACTCAAATGAATTCATCATGTGCTACTGCAAAACTTGCACTCATAAAACGACCATATTTCTACAATACACTCCCTTTGAGGTTATGCAACCCTCATGAACTCTACAAACATATAAAAATATGTAAGAAATAATCATGGATTGTAGGAAGGAATTCTCATTACTACTTGAAGGGTTATTGCTCCTTCCTCCACATATTCTTTAGCTGCTTCTTTTCTTTTATCATTAATTTTCTACTACATCCACTTTTTTTTTGCTGCTTTCGTCAACTCTCTATTGAAAAATGGGGCAAAAATAAGTCTCTTCCAATATGGCCAAAGTTATGACATGTGTAGAACTCCACATGGCTAAGATAAGAAGGAATAGGATAAAATTTGTTGTTTCTCAGGCCAAATCTAAACCTTGCATGCAACATGCTTCCCCTCCATTGCTTAAATCTGCAATGAGATGCCTTATAACCAAACAAGTGACTTGAGTAACAATAACAATAAAAACCACAATTATAATGGTCTTCCAATCTCCTTGGCTATTGAAATTGACGCAAGGTCTACTGATTTGATCTATACATTCTCCTCTAGCAGTTGGCTAGAACATATCCAATATTCTGATAAATATACATTTTTATGTCATGCACCAAAGGAAAAAATTACTTTGTTTACTTTAAAATCTAATAGATCTATTGTGATCATCCCTTGGAGAAAATGATTCTCTAAATTTAGGAGCTCTTTGAGATTTTCTTCTTTGTTGTTGGTGGTTTGCTGCTTGATCTATTTTTGGTTTTGCATCTTGTTTCCTTGTTTCTCACTCTTTTTACCGGTATTGTTTGCTACAATATTATTAGGTTCATATTTATTCTTTTTTCTTAAATGAAAACTGGATTCATCCTTTTAAATGGAAGACCAAATTTATCCAATGGTCATCCTTGTATCTCAATAAAAGTATGCAAGTTCATTGTGCTCTTCTCCATATTTTGCTTCTTTCTCAAGGACATCACTTCATATTCTAATTTATCACACTCAGCTTCCTTCTCTTTCTAATACTTCCTCATACCTTCTTCAACTCCTTTTGATTCAACCAACTTAGTATTTAAGCTGACAATCTCTTCCTTGGTCTTGGCCACCGTATCATTACATATCTACAATAATTGTTCTTGATCCTTGCATGAAGTTGTTAGACTATAAATATTATCTCTAAAACCATTAATAACATTCTCATGTTTACAAGCAACTTCAGCATGATCAAAAACCAAATCATCAAAATTTTAACTCAAAAGAAAATCATTAATATTTATACCTTTGGGTTCATGATTTTCTAATATCTTCTCATCATGAACTGAATCATTTGCACTAGTAGGATGAGACTCTTGTGGATGAGATTCTTGTTTTTGAAGGCCCTTCTTCTTATTCTTCTTTTTGATGCTCTTTTTCTCATTCACCATATTATTGTTGGTACCAACTCCAAATATGGATTCTAGCTTGTCGCACATTTCTTTGGCATATTTCAATTCCACTAGCCTTTTAAAATCATGATCATGAAGATTCTTGTAGATTATACGTCTAGCTTGTGCATTCTTCTCCAAAATATTTTGTATAATTAGATCCTTTCCACAAAATTCATACTAATCTCCAAATTTTAGGTCCATAATAAAAAAGATGAGAGTTGAGATTTTTGCTTCATAACTTGAAATTTGCAGCAGTATGGACAACCATTCCTTGAGAAGTCATTCTGAAAAAAATATTCAATTTTTTTTTTCAACAAACCCCATATCTACTCTCCAATGATCAATCTGCAACCAATAACACCACTCTGATACCAATTATTGGAAACCTTTTAGCACTACAGAGAGGGGGAGTGAATCAGTAGTATGACTTATTATCGATTTTTACCACCTTAAACTTCTATATTGAATCCTACATATGTTAACCAACAACGCATCAAATTATCTAATAAACATAAACCATGCTTTCATCTAAACCAAGATAACAATATGAGAAACAATAATCAACACATCAATACATCCACAATAGCCATCAGACAAGAAACACAAGAAATCTGGTGGAAATGCCTTCACCAGGAAAAAAACCACCCTTGCTATTGTTGTGTTGCTTCGAATCTTGTATTAGAAAATATAGTATTTTATATAGATTTTTGACTCCAACCATCTAGGATATTTGACACAATATATAATCAACTAACTCCCATCAGCCTAGAGACTAGATTCTACTCATCAACTCGGAAGACTATGTTCTCACAGAGATCCATGGACTACCATTTTCCAAAATCCACCACGATCAATTAATCCTCGCCAACTCTGATTGGATTGAGAAACTATTTCTTTCACTAAAAATTCACAATCACTACTCCACACACATGAAGTTACTACTTCTCTACTCTAGGCATATGTCATTTCATATGTTTTCACATTGTATCCAAGATTATCTACTCAACTCGATTCAACTCTACAATACGATCTCCAACAATAAGACATCATCACCAAATGAAAATAAAGCCACAAATATTCTCTATAATCCAAGAAAATAGTGTCCACAATCCATCCAACAAATACTGAACAATGTCATCACCAACAACTAAAACAAAACTCTTACTCAGGCATAATATCAATCCCTCACACCAAAATATAATTGTTTCATAGTACAATTAGCAACCTACAACACAATGGCTATGTGCCAAATTCACTAGCAAAACAAAAGTTAGAGCCACTAATATAGACCTATACCAAGCTGTCCATCGTTATTAATAACTATTTGCACCTTTGATTTGAAATCTAAAATTTTGAACCAATACTATGCTTCAACAAATAGATCTTCTCATACTACTACCATTAGATCACATACATTGAATCAATGAAGCTCACTTATATCTCTAAAGCACACTCAATCAATGCAACCTTCACTCATTCACTATCACATGCAACTAGCCAATCCCGAACTCCAAAATGATGTAGGTAAGACACAAGGGGAAAATTTGAGCTTAGGTATGGGACCAAGAGTGCAAAAATTTGACAAAATCAATCTACAAATGCCATTATCTTTTCACTAAAGGTATTCACATATTTTCAGGACCTTTTTAAACCATTTCTAATCATTACAACCTAATCTAGAAGTATTCAGTAATTTCCATACAAATTTTCAATTGATTTATGCGAGGAATGAAAGGATTTTTCATGAAAAAAGTCTCAGTTGCTGGCACAACACTAGCTTAAATCAACTAAATCCCTTCAATCGTATGCACAAGCATATATTCCAGTCATTGGATGCTTTTAGTCATATGCATAATGTTATATCCATATGACTAGCGAAGAACATAAGGAAAATAAATAAGCCCTAAACTTAAAGTGTCTACCACCTATTAGATCACCTTGTCCAACATCTGTACATGCCTTTAAAACTCTACTAAACTCATTAACACCTCTGCAAGTGGATAAAAAAATTCTTCCAAGTGTCACTTCAAGGTTGACCTAAAAGTCCAACAAAAAATGTCGACAAGCGTGCGAAAAACTCCTCCACTCACCTCAAACACTTTCATAAGCTGCAACACCTCTCAAGAAACCTGTAACACCTCTACAACATCATCATCATCATCAGGCCAACACAATACTACAACAAGTCATCTCCATGAGAATAGATGAAGAGCTAGATGAAAACCTAGTATGCCAACTCATCAAGTGTGTCATCATCTCCATTGCATGTATATTTGCATCATCTTGAGTGCAACATGATAAGGTTGACATCAATACCAACATGACCATCTCAATTCCAACTCAACCAACTGCAACAATGATACAATGAAGGCATCCAAACATAACTATGTTACACAGGGTTGACATTAATGCCAGAAGAGCTTGTTGGAACCATGCACACCTTAATGCCAACACTAATAAAGACACTTGCACTTCCACAAGAGGTGGTATTATTCTGCCATGATATTTTGCCTTTGTAGGCACTAGTTGAGGATTAAGAGGTTTAAGGGATCCACTAGGGATGGAAGAGACTATGATGCAGGTGGTATTATATGGATATGGGTTGGGAAAAGGAATGGGTAATTTACAAATTAGCAAGGTTTATTCAAAGATATCCTCTCCAAATCCTTTAAAAAGGTGTGTGGGATATGTTATAAAAGGAATTAACCAGTTGTCATAGAAGAATAAGTTGGGCTTGTATTCTTTTACTTGGCTACTAGTGAGAATATCCCCTTGATGAAGAAACATAGTAACCTTGAAGACTAAGGAAACAACAGTCATCATGGCATATAATCAATTCTTCCTTAGAAACATACTCTAATGTAATGGGGCATTAGTGACCTTCATGTTAATGCAAAATGTTTTTCCAAATATCTTAATAGGAAAAGAAGTAAACAACCGTTGTGGTTGCAAGATATGTGCATCAAATTATTTAAACACACATTTCAATGGTGACAAAGTAGGTGATCGAAGAGCTTTCAAACTCTTCAAGGGAATAATGCATGTAGATTCCTCCATGTCTAAGAATATCTGATGACCTTGTTTTCCATAGACATATACAATTATCAAAAGTAACAATGGTGTGTGAGGCCATGTTTCCATGACATTACATAAAAGGTGATAAGATTAGAGTCCTAAGGATCTAGCCTACCAATGGCAGTTAAAATTGTGTTCTGTCGTGCAAATAAAATTTACAAAACTTTAGAAGTGGACACAATAGTGGGTTCTTGGGATAGATCCTTAACAATAATTTAATTGTGAGTATCCTTTAGATTGGGGTTATGTACTGAATTTTGAAGTGCACATTTTGGAGGACACAACAGAACACCAAATGAAGAATTTTTTATTTGAAGGGGACCATCAATTTAGGAAAGTGTTACAGGGTCCTGAGTTGAAGTACCACTCCCATTATTCTCATAACTATGCACTATTGTGTCCATGTCGATGAACATATCAACCATGAAATTAACTTGTGCAAATTATGAGGCATTATTCAAAGTATTTTCCCCACTTTTATCTTTCTAAGGAGCTGGAGGGTTTACAACAATGTAGTGGTGTTAGGATGGAAGAGGGTTCATCATAATCATAAGCAAAAAAATAGGGTTCTATTGAGAGAAGTATCCATAGATATCATGCATTTGGGGGAACTTATGAGTGAGATGGTATTTCGAAACATTTGGCAAGGAAATTGGTTCTTATTCCTTTCCACCTTAGTCCCACCTCAACTATGATTTATGTATGAGATGAAACTTGTTCATTATTATAAGGTTTATTTTCCATGTTATTCCTCATTTTACCTCTATAGGGCTAAGACTATGTTGAATTTACCTTAGAAGTTTAAGAAAGATAACTAGGCATTTGGGTGGAAGACTTAGCAACATAGGCATTAGAAGCACTATTTAGTTTGCCCACATGAGTATCTAACTAGCATACATTTCTGGAGCATATAAAAACCACCACATCATTAGCATGGGATCCTAGTTTAGGTTTCAAAAAATAGTTTTATAATTTAGGGGCCTTTTGGATGATCTACCAGAGAGTGTAATCCTGAGAGTAGATCAACTTAAGTTGATGGGAACATGTAATCTCTTATTCTTTAGTTTAGGCTCCTACCTTTTCTACATCTTCAATGATCCTAGGAAAAATAAATTTGGTGAACCATTCAAGAAATAACTAATTAGGTGAATTAGTCCTAGAGAATCTATCTTCACAGCTATTCATTTATATGATCAGAGATGTGGTTGGAGGTGTCTTAATGGAAGTTGGTAAGTACATATGTTCCTATCTCATACCTAACAATAAATTAGTAATGATTGAAAAATTATTGTGCTAGAGACAAGAAATTATCATAAGTGGTTATTTCAAGGTCTATGTGCCATTTAACAACACCATCAATAAGATTGCTATGGAAAAATAATATATATGTACTATTAGCCATGAATGAGTTGGATGAAACCATAGATGATAAGTCATTATCTAAGTTGCAGGATCTTCACTAGGCTTTCCATCAAATTTTGAAATGTTAGCAAACTAATTAGGAACGACCATAAGTGATACATGATTTTTCTTTATGGGATTATTCATGGGTTTTGATAGATAAGTCAATACAAGTGTCACCAAGAAATTTGAGATGAACAAATTATAGGGAGGGGGTGGTTTCCGTTACATCCTAGGTGGATTTTATGATCCTCCCATAGCTTGATTTCTGAAGATTGAGGGTCCTCCTTAGGAAGTAGGCTTATTATGGAGTTCATATTCAAAACCCATGGTGAAAATGGGAGGGTTGTTTCCACTAGGGGTTTTATCTCCATTGGAAAAAGGGCTCCCACAAGGTTGTTGAATTCTAATACCAAAGGGCACACTAGGGGGTAAATCTCCTAGATTAAAAGGATTATTATGAAGTTAGTATCCTAAGGATAAAATTAATTATAATGGATGGTAAACCTATGCCTTTGGGAATTCCAAGGAAATTGAACCTTCACTTGGAAATATAATCCCCCTAAAGGTTGAATTCCCCATGGATCAGTGAATTGATGAGAAAAAAAAATCCCCTATATATTATAGCTAATGATATAGACCATGTATTATGATTCTAGCCAAAAGGGAACCCAACATTGATTACAAAAAAAAATCCTAAAGATATATCAAGACCAATGTATACCTGTAGACACAAATGTATATGTAAGGTTAAAAACTCTAATGGTAGACATGGGTACACAACTCACATAGGTGCTAAAGCCTTCAACATACATGAATGTGAAAATCATGGTTAATGTTGTTTGATATCCTATACCAGATGTACTAAATAGTGTAAATAATGATTCTATTTTAGTTTTTTAATAGAATAATATGGTCTTAGTAGGTATTGTGGAGATATGATATGTGTTAATAGAACATGGTGTGTAATTTACCTGAGGTGAATCTCTAGTGGCACTAGGGATTGAAACACTAGGTTCTTCCATCTGTTGCACACCAACTACAATACACTTTTGGCAAAAACATTTTGACTAAAAATATTGAGCCAAATAGACATCCCCACATAAAATTATGGTTAGAGGATATAGTCAATAAAAGGATAATAATGAGGTGGTGGATTTTCATCCACCACTTCCCATACCATCTACCTTGCTTCTTTAGAACTAATAAGAGTGCCCCATAAGATGGGTAAGTCTAATCCAAAGTCAATTGTGGGGTTTTTTTCTACTTTTACAAAGGGGTGGACCCTCCTCTTTAGGGTGAAATACCTCAAGATGATGAGAATTTTTTGAACTAATTTTAGCAATAATGATATTAAATTTTTCTATGTAATAAGAAAATAGTGACACTTACGAAAAACGAGACAAAAACAAATAAAACACATCGAGAAAATATGAGAGATAAGAAAGAAAACAAAGTAGTTCAAAGGGATCATTACTTGGTTCGAGTTTGGTTGACAAGGGCCCAAGAAAAATATGAATATATAATTTGGATAGTTACCTTAACCTCCAATTTAGTGGCTCAATATATAGTTAAAATATCCTTAATTATGTGTGGGCACCTCTCGAGGGATTTTAGTCAGTTCTTTCTATACCATGTATCAATGGACACCTCACTTGCAATAATGTATGTAATTTCCCTAATATTATGGTCACTAAGATTATGATTTTCAACCGATTAATATAGGTGATAATTCTTGCTTTGGGTACACACTAAAAGGTAAGCCATCAAGTCAATAGTCTCTTAATGAATACACCTGTATGTGTATATTACACATCGCCATAACCCAATGAAGTGGGGCTATGACTCCATGGATTCTAGCATAACATCATGCTTGACCTTTGTGTTCAAAGATCTTGCCAAGAAACATATGATTAAAAATGGATTTTAAGTCCCTAGATTAAGATTCTAGTGTTCACTTTATAAGCCTAGAGAGAGTCATCTCTATACTATTCCAAGGACATTAAATCCTATTCTAATTTGAGTGCATTACTAGATAAAAGAGAAATGTCTAGTAAATTTTATTATCATTTGTTTTTAGTGGTTTTTGATGAAGTTAGGGGTAATACCATAAAATTGATATGGTTCCTATTTCAGTATTCAAAGAAATATGTGCAAATATGAAAAATTTCACTTTTAATGAATCCTAATTAGAGTCGGTTGGAAACTTTCATTCCGTACATAAAAAAAATACTCACCCCACTTTCGTTTATCACTTTGAATATCCAAAAATATATCTGAAATGAAACATGTAAAGAAACCAAGAAAATCCAAAGTAAAAATAAAAATTGCACCCAAAACATAAAAACCATACCTACTATATGTGTGCATCTAGGATGAAAAATTGAGAATTTGACACACCAAGCATAATAGGTATAAATAAAGGTGTTACTTAATAATGGTGGCAGACTTGAAACTAGCTCTAAGGCCTTTGCAAACAATCAAACCAAGAATGGATTCAAAACCGCTAAGACGATTTCAAATGCACTAATTATAAGTTAATATGAGATGACTTGGTGTGTGGAGACTTTCTCATACTATATATAGACTTGACCAAGGTTTTAGGCTTAGTAGCTAGTAACAAAGCTAAAAAAATTGAAGAGAGAATATCAAAAAGCCCCCACGTTGTGCTTCAATGCTTTTTCAAGGACCTTATAAGGAGACATATTGCTCTATAATTAGTAGCATGGGGCGTTGAATCAAGATTCAATGCTCAATAATGACTAGAAGAGGGCACTGAACAAAGATTCAATGCTGGATTAAGGTAAACAAAATACTTGAAAGGGTTTTAGACTCATTTTCTAATTTTTCAGGCTGATGTTTTCAAACTTGATCCTCCTAGAATCAGGGAAAATTTTAGGGGCTAATATTTGTAAATGGGCTAATTTTCCATAGTTTTTCCTAAGATATGATTCACCAATTTCCAATTTTTACTAAAAAGGTTCACAAAAATTTTAAAGGATAAAACGAATTTACCTTAAAAATCACAAAACTTTTATAAAGACTATATAAAATGATAAGAAATATATTGTTTTTCCGAAAATGTGACCAAAGATTTTACTTTATGCATATTATGGACTACTGAGATTCTTCAATATTTCTAAAGTTTAATATAAATTTCCATCCCTAAAATTTTTGGTGCCTTGAATGCCAAGTAAACCCTCAAAAATAGAAAAAATAAAAGAAAAAAAACATATGAACAAAGAAAGGACCAAAAGAAAAATACGATGACTCTCCCTAGTATAGTCACCAATTTTGTTCACCCGAATTTCCATTTATTGTTCAAGTTCTAATGCCATATTCCTACGTAAGACCAATGATAGATAGTTGTACTTATGAATTTCTCAATCCCATTTTGATATGCACGCGAACAAAACTACAATAGGTCAGAGAATGAATAAGAGACATATTTTATCTTAGATGATTGGTGGATACTTGCTCGTACTAATCATAACTCTTGATATCTAGCTCCTTTCTCCCCACATGTGTATAATACAAATAGGAAACCAAAGTATGCCAAATCCTACAACCTAATGTAATGTTAGAACTACAAAAATGAAAACTGCAAAGCACATGGATTCGTATAACATAGATAATAAACCTAATTGGGGAGGGGACAATTTTCATTAGATAAAGTAATTTATTGAAGTTGTATCTCCATAATATTTTTTTCTCCAAGCTCCTTTAGCTCACCAAAAATCATAGTCAAGCACATTGCTTGTAGTATTTTATCACAACATAGAGTTAAGTTCTCAATTTATGTTCACTATTCTTCTACCCCTTTTCCTCATGGAGAGCGTTGGTTTTTATATATGAGTCAATAAATTCATTAGATGAACCTAGAGACCTTTTTAACTAAGTTTGATTTACTCCGTGTATCCTTATCCATTGTTTTCCTCACCCTTTGACCCTATCAACCCTTATTTTATCCCTTAGCAACCTAACCAATTCATTAATATACTTGAATATTTAGATATTTCAAATATTCTTTTTAGGCTATATTTGTTGTTGTAACTTGTCTTTCCATTTTTATGAGAAATTCATGCAGAAAGTTGTTGTTTTTTGTTTTTTTTTTTAATGGATTCCATGATCTTGTTACCTAATTCTATCCTTATTCCTATGTTTGTTATATAGTATACTTAGGGGAGGAACATTTTGAGATATATTATGGATTTTTTCTTAAGCAGGGATTGAGGGAGGAAATATGATAGAGGTAGGGAATGAGAGGAAGGGGATCGAAGAGAGAAGGAGAGAGAGAGAGAGAGAGAGAGAGAGAGAGAGAGAGAAAGACAGAGAGTGAGTGAAGGGGAAAGGGGTAGATGGGAAGAAAGAGAGAGAGAATGAGTGAGAGGTGGAGGTTTAGAGGGAGAGAGAATTGAGGGGGTAGAGAAATAGGGGGAGAAAAAGAGTGAGATTAGGATGGAAAAGGAGGGAATAATGTATGAACGAGGTATAACAGGGGGGAGAGAGGAGGAGGGAAACAACGAAAGAGAGTGACTGAGAATGTGAGGTAGATAGAGGGAGGGAGAGAAATAGGGATTGATATTGTTGGGAGATATAGGGGAGAGGGTGAGAGGGCGTGATAGGTAGGGATGTGTAGAATGAGAGAAAGGGGACTAGGGAGATAGTGGTAAAGAGAGAGATAATGAGTGTGTGTATGAGTGAGAGAGAAACATGTAAGAAGGTTGGGAAAGAGGAGGAGAGAGGAGGGGAGAGGGAAAGGTAAGGAATGAAGGAGAGAGGGAATGATTACTAAGGTGAATGCTAGGAATGAATGCAATGAGTGAATTAGATTCCTGCTGCTAGGAAT
The DNA here is from genome assembly GCA_000404065.3 of Pinus taeda. Lineage (NCBI taxonomy): Eukaryota > Viridiplantae > Streptophyta > Pinopsida > Pinales > Pinaceae > Pinus > Pinus taeda. Next base: position 10,804 of record APFE030459160.1, on the reverse strand, counting down.
GCACATGTGTTTTTAGTTCTAGGAACATACACACATTTTATTTTAATTTTAATTATTTTTTTTTTCAATGATTTATTGCTTTGAAAATCGATTTGGGATAAAAATCCTAGTGGTTTGGGCTATGAGCACATGAGAACATCAATTATTGATAAAACACACACACACACACATTTTTTTCTATATTCTAGAAAAAATCATTGTTCGTGAAACTATATACTCATCTAGAGATGATTGTCTATATTATTAACATATAATTGAAGAAAAATAGTAGTGCTTACTATTTTTAATATTTATTTCTTTGGAAATATGTCAAAAACTTAAAACACATCCTGTGTTTTTGCACTATAAACATTTTAGGTCTTAACCATTTAAAATAAATAATTATATGGTGCACCATATGACATTGAGTCCTACAATCTAGAAAACAAGTTAGTTTGACAATGTTGAGACCCTTTCATACTGCACTAATGGAAGGACCTCTCATTTCAAGGATACAATGGCTTTCACAATTTATAAAAAAATAAAAAATAAAGATCATAAATTTTGAAAAAAGTAGTTCTCAATAAGTGAAATTGGTTCTCTAAAACTCTACAATTTTTTGTAGCAAGATTCTATCATTTAGGTACTGAAACATTGCAATAAAAAGAGAACACATAATATTTTGCATGAAAAATAAAATACCACTATTAAGAAAATTCAAAAATCACGTAGTCAAACATAATTTCTATAATTGTTTTTATATATATTTGGAAATATGATTCATTTTCTTATATTTCATCTTTTTACACTATCTCTGATTTCATTGTGTAAGTACCCCTAATCATGCATCAAATTTGATTGATTCCTATATTTCCATGTTTTCATTACCACTAACACATCATGTGAGATCATCATTAGCTTGCAACAACCCTAGCACATTCTTCTTTACTTTTCCCTTACATATAGCACAGGAGATGCCAATGAATTCATTAGTCTTCTACATACCCAATAGGGTCGAATTAGGAATTGATGTGGGGTCTTAATTCCTCCCACTTAATTACTATGGTCAAGTCCTCTATCACATATCTCCATGTGGCTTTTCTACTAGGTTAGCACACGTCCCTCTAATTTTAGTTGGTCAAATGAAGCATTTTGGTCATCTAATTGTATGTTATGGAAATTAAAATAATCTTCTAACTATTACAATCAATGACTCAACTTAACAACATCATTCTTATCTTGGTAGGGTTTGATGTCCACTTTTTCTTCCATTTTAAATAGTGTTGAAAATTGGCAACAAGAAATTGCTAAAAATAGAAGTGCTAAAAATAGCACTGCCAAAAATAGCAGTTTGGGTATCAGTGCTGGATCGGGCAACCGGGAATGAAAAATTGAAGTTCTAAAAATAGAAGTTCTATTTTTTAGCAGTTCAAGTTGGATTCCTATTTCTAGACAGTCCCTAGTCTAAAATAGGAAGTAAAATTCGACTTTATTCTTACCAGCAGTTTGAATATTAATTAATTAATTCTCCATGAGTTAATTAGTTAAGGAAAATCAAACTTGAAGTCTTTGTGAGAACATGCAATAATTTCTGCATTGGTTGGGGAATGTGTCCTTTCTTTTCTCCACTAGTTAAGGAATTGAGGATGAGTTCTATATTGAGAGGATCAATTGACTTAGTTTACCTTAGTCAAGTTCAGTTAGATTAATTAAACAAGTTGTTAAATTAATGAGATATAGTTTGTTGATGCTTGCGTGCATGTGACAACTATTATTTTCAGATAACTATGTATTCGCTCATGGATAATTGATGCACGTCAGTTCAAACAAAGACCCAGTTGAGATCAGAGAAGGGATAGTGTACTATCAGTTGGATGAATATTTTTCCTATAAAGGAAGCTCATCCATGATGAGGATTTATCTCCTTCGAGTTTGTGCAGTTATTTCAGAGGTCAGTGTTGTTGTGAGGTGAGAATCACATAGGTTTTAGCTGAAGGACCCCGGAAAAACTGTGCATAGAAATAGGAGGCTTGTAGGGCAGAGGAGAAGGTTTGTGAGAACCCTTTAACTATCTATGAGAATCAGAGGGATTGTACTAAGAGTTAGATAGCTTTTGAGCTAAGGCTTTGTGTAATACAGGCATATTTCCACTTGTATGCTAATACAGAGATGGGGTTTTAGGCTGTGCTTTCCCTTTGTTATATATTTTGTGTTATGCATGTTTGATTTCTCCATATTAGTAATATATGTTCTTATTGATCTTGCTCAATTTGATTAAGCTTCCACTAAATTGTTTGTATAAGTAGATCAAATGTCTTGCTTTAGTGCATTGCATTACCAGGTGATCTATAGGTGGGAAATTTCTACATGGTATCAAAGCTATTTGATTTGTAGAAAAATTATAAAAAATTCTACAAATAGTGGTTGTGGAGTGATGACATTACAACTTGGTTACTATTTCTCTACCTCTTTTTTCCTTCCTCCTCTTTTGTGACTTTATTATCTCCTGGTTTTCTATCGGATCAAAGTTCTAAGTTTGAAACATTAGTCTCTTGATATATCTCTTAAATGTTTTGCTAGGGCCACCATGACTAGGCCATTTTTCAAAGATAGTATTGACTTATTTTTCTAGAATTCTAAATATCTCCTCCATATTAGCGTAGGGATTGTTATGACTAGACTCATGCACCATAAATAGGTTTTTGAAAATTCTTTCTTAAGCCAATTCGTGGACCCTACAACTTCCCTCAAAATATTGAAATCAGTTATTGCGATAACAATATGATGTATAGACACTTTAGACACTCTACTAGAATAGATTACCATAACAGATCTTACAACATTATTAAATATTTGATTATGTAGTTTAGTACATGTTGTAGCAGCTACAACCACCCTCCAAAATTTTTCCTTCGCTTTGTCTTGGAGCCTCTCTCCTTCAATTCATCACAACTATCCTAAACTGATCAACTACTTGTGTTTATTTGAGTTCATTTGTCATTTAACAAGTTTTGTTAAAACTAATTGTCCCATCGACCAACCACAAGCACACCCAACACTTGGTTAACATCCAGTCAACTAGATGTTAAGAAAAGGTACTCAAACCTAGAGGGCATCTTGTCTTCCCCTCTAGAAATGTGTAGAGTAAACCAACAATAGCCGTGTACTAAGAAAATTGGGTAGAGAAGGCCAGGCAGTCTTGCTATGGAAATTGCATAGAGCAAGCTAGCTACCACTGCTATGTAGATATGTGCAGATTTAGCCAGTTGTAGTACCATCCAAAATCACACAGAAACTAGCCCAGCTGCACTCCTCTCCAGAAATGTGCAGAGCAACCTAGGCTAGCTACATTGTTCTCTTGAATTCCACAAAACTAACTAGTTACACTGCTCTCCGGAAATACATAGAACAAACCGACATCACTGCTCTAGAAAATTACACAGAGTTGGCAAGAAAACCAATGCCTATCAGTCCAGAAACAATGTAGAAGTTTTCAATCACTGATTGGTCATCGCATGTGCTGACAAGTTGTCCAGTTCCCTCTATAACTATGCAATCCTTCCTTGCATGCCAGACCGCTTTTCCTAAAAATGAAAGAAAGAAAAAGAGCAAAAAAACTTCCCTAAATTTTAGGGATCTATTTTTAGTAGCAAGAGTTACATGCAAACCATTTTTAGAAACTCCCCGCCAAGTTTTGCTTTTTCCTAGATTTGTGGCATGCATGTCATAAACCTTTATTTCACCAAATCTATTTAAACGATGCCTCATATCTCATTCTTCAAATTCGATCTTGGAGATCTGGCATTCTTGGGGAATCTAGGAACCTTTAGCATAGTCGGTGCTACTTTTCTATGTAAGTTTTGCTTTTCATGCCTTTTACCATTTTTTGTTTCTTTTTAGTTTTCGTCTTGTATAAGGGTTTTTGCCTTGGTTTTATTGAATGGATGCTAGAGTTTCAATGTATTTTAGCTTGTAGAAGTTCTTTTTCAAGTTTTGCATTACCTTTCCTTAGTGTCGCATGCATAGCATTGTTTCTGCGCTCACATTCACCGTTTCGGTAACTCACTTCATGAGCTTCTTGGTTTTGTCATTTAACTGATTCCTACACTCAATTGAATCATATGCATGTTTATTTCACTCAAATCTACACCATATTCACACACACATTCACTCATGCATGCTTTCAAGTTGCCATTGGGCAGATCCAGGTCAACTTGTTCTGGATCCGGTGTCTCCCAGTAAGCTCTATGCATTCCTAGCAGTCAAGGCTATGCCTTGCCTCCAGGAATTGCATATAGGTTGCCCACACTATCCCCAGGTTGTTCTTTACGCAATCATGGGAGGAAGTGCCAAGTCCTACCCACTGGAATTGCGCAATGCGCATTTCCATCCAGCAACCCAGCCTGACTATTTTGTGCATTACGCAGTTTGAGTGAGTAGTTATCCTCTTTGGACTGCATATTATGAAAATCCAGCGAGCTTTCAGCCTCACTAGTAGCTGGGACTGTGCAATGCACAGTTCTAGTTGACAGTCTCCTAGCTTCCTAAAGTCAATGATATGCAATCTTGCCCACCAGTCACCAGTTTGTTTCCGAAATGTTTCTCGAAGTTGTTTGATGTTTTTAGCTGACATTGTCTCATCACGAGTATCTTGTCTATCTCTAGGTACCAAAGGTTTTTTAGCATCTTCTCAATAGTATAGCTACCATGGCCCCAACATAGATAGATCTAGAGATAGTTGAAAGTTGTATTGGAGACATGGTTGAACAAGTTTCTATGAGGTTGTCCATGTACATAAACACACACCTTTTAATCAAGAAAGACATCAAGATCACATGGAAATACACCAACACCATGTTTTCAACCGTCTTTGAGGAAAATCTAGAGGATCGACAGGTCTAAGTGAACATCCATAAGTCAAGATTACATAAAGTTGCATGTAGGTTTCCCGTGCTCCCTTATGCAAATGTGATCCACTTGGTTGTCTCACACACTGATCTCGAGTAGTGCCAATGGAGCAAGGCTTGCTTCATTTTAGATGGAGTATTATTAGGAGATATACCATTTCCCATTCCTAGTGAGAAGAATCAATGTATCGTTCTACACCCCCAACGACAACATGAACACAAGAGACATCTTTAAGTGTTGGGTAAAGGAGCCAGCAAAGTTTAGGACAACACAAAACCATATATATAGGATGATGACACACTAGAAGGCATACCATTTCCTGCTCATCTTTTTATGTAGCTTATATGGCCAAGAGAGTATAGAGGCCTTCCCGTAGAGTTGGATTGCTATGTTGGATCAGTGGGCAAGTGAAGGAAAATCATTCAAATGCGTTGGACATAGACACATTTAGAGAGTGTAGTGAACATATATTGCAATTTTCTCTCATATTTTAGCTACTGAGTCATTGATAGAAGATATGACCATTTCATCGCCCCTCTATAAATGATGAACTTTGAAGAAGATCTGCCCTACATCTCCGAGGAAGTAATGGAGGCATTGTTGAACATTGCAGATTGATACACCTCACCCAAGGGAGCCTTCATCAGGATATATGGCATGGATAAAACTTTGCATGTGTTGTTGAGGTTCTCCATGGACAAGTCAGTCATGCAAGATGTTGCATACCACATCTCCATATGGTTGTCAATTGGATTACATAGGAAGAAGAAGGTAGCATGGCCCATGCTTCCTGTGCAAATTGGCTTGTACGAGATCAGGAGTTTGAAAGAAGCATATTCCAAAGTGGTAGATTTCAATAAGTTCAGGTTTGACACCAAGAGTTTCAACCCATACGACCCACATGGTTTATGCAGGGACCATTGTGTGAGAGTGTACTATCCTTGGATCCACAGGGTATGTCGTTTCCTAAACGAGGACTCAGGGAGATATTTTTATAACTCCTCTACGCTCAATGAACCAGTCAACATTATAGTTGAGTTGCTAGTAGCACTTAGGGCAACAATAGCACAGGGATCAGTAACAACACCAGTGGCAAGAAGCAAACCTGTGCAAGAAAATAGCAAGAGGGGGATTGCTAAAATAATGAAGATGGGGCAAAGCTAAAAGTTTAAGGAAGACCCACTTTTGGAAAAGGTAGATTCAGAGATAGATGCGAAGAGGCAACAATGAAATAGGAGGATAGGACAAAGAAATAAATAGAAGCAAAGGCTAGAGGATGTAGAGAGGATGTTGCAAGAAGTCCAGCAAAAGCTCAAGGAAGAACAAGAGTGGCACAAAAGAGATAAGGAAGAACAACATGAGAATGAATAGGGAAAAGAACAAGAATAAGAGGAAGTACAAGGTGCACAAACAATGCAAACTGCACCGATACAGGTTGAAGATTCTAAACCAGTAGTAGATGAAGAATAGTGTAGCAGTGAAAGGAATAGGAATGCGCTCTAATGGACGAATAGGTAGTAGAATAGATGAGCATGGAGATGGAGCACTAGGAGCAGGATCATGATACCAACCTCGTAGAAAAATCAACCGATTTTGCTCCAAAGCCTTCACCAACTCCAACCAGAGAGCATGTCCAACATGAATAAGGGGATTCCATTCTCGTTGAGGACCATTTGGGAACGTAGGTGCACAACATAGCCTTTGATGAGTCATAACACAAATTTATAAAAGTGATCCAGGTGGATATTGGCGGCCACCTGCCAAGTCCACCTAGACCCCCACCATTGTCTTTCTCAGCATTTTCAGTTTCCTTAATTGTAGCACAACTTACTTTTTTTAGCGGTTTTTCGGGTCCTGAACTTCCGGAGCCATTTTGAGGCCCTAAACGATGTTTTTTTGGGAATCCAGGGGCAACATGGGTCCATGCAATGGACCGATGTTGCCCATTCCAACAACGATAGTGCTCGAATATATCTTTCTAATGAGCTATTGTACGCGTCAAACGCAGATCATATGCTAAAGTTATGACCCCGGGAAGTTGATGTACCAACTTACCCCCAAACGGGGCCCACAGTTTGGCGTTTCATCTCCTAGGGTTAGGTTTTGGAATGTTAACGGTTTTTCATTATTTCTCAACAATAAATAGGCCTTCGAGCCTCATTGTAACAGAGTTCAGAGGCATGTAGCCATCACATCTCTTCTCAGAGATAAGCTACCATATCCCTAGCTAGTTTGTTTCCATTTCTGATTGTAAGCATGTTCCAGTATTTTCCATTAATGAAATGAAGTATTATTTCCGCTGCATCTTTGTGTTTATGGTTATCTCTGTAATTTGTTGCATTCCTGTTTAAATCCGGATCAGTGGTATCAGAGCGGTTTGCTTTTTCTCTGT